>JAVTVY010015272.1:0-63225 GCA_036873755.1 Hanleya hanleyi
ACTTTAAATTGAGAAATATTAAAAACAGGTTCAACCCAGACGTTACTGATAGCAAACCTATGGTCTACCATGGGTGTTTGAAGCTTACTCGCTCGACGGGAGAAAGCTACATGTAAGCATGAACTCTGCATGCTGCAGGAACTATTTACATCAGTTGAACAAATTGAAATTGGCACCAGCAACAGTTAACTCACAAATACAGTGAGAGCTTATTCCAATCAATCTATTTGCTTCAGTTGGCCCTGAACGGTCCACACTTTCCAGCAGTCTAGTCTCTCAAATGGGCCATTCTTTCATTTAAGGGGTCACGAGAATGTGGGTGTCAGTGAATGCCAGAGACATCTCCATTGTTTTCTGATTGTATTACCACAAAGCAGAACTTTGCTCCAGTGAAAAGGACTAAGTCCAATATGTCGCCGTGCTCTTTCTAAAATTGACAAGATCACTCTTGACGGATAGCTGTTTATTTGCTTAACATATCTGTGACACTCAAGCTGAGACCCTCTCTACAATTGTCACTACGTCACTCTGAACAGAAACCCTTTATTTCCTCAACCCTACCAGATTTTCTGTGCTATATCCGGAACATCAAAAAATGAGAGCTGATACTCCGTGACTTTATAGTTTATCAAATTGGGGTCATTTTATAACCTCCCGAGTAGAGGACAATGGGTAAATCATGCGGGGTATCACAAAAGTGATGTTTTCGTTATTTTTCTTCAAAATGTCTACTTTTTCGCGAGGAAAATTGGAAAGAAACTAATTTATCTCACATCAGATTAATATTTACTAATTTATCATACAGTTTTTGCGGAGGAATTACATCAATAAAGAATTCGAAAAATCGACCAAAAAATGACTTTTTCCTCACTGTGGTCGTCATCAAGGCGACCATCTTGGATTTTTTTACGTTTACCGGTATTTGACCCCAGGTTATAGTGTGTTAAGTTTTGGCCCCATAGTTCAATGGGTAAGAAAAATAATTATGGATGGGGTAGGGGGAGGGGAGGCGAAATAGCCTCGCCTCAGGTCTGGACAGGTCCCCAAAAGCCCAGGCCAGATACTGCGTCACTCCAGGTGACTCACTCTCTAAAAATTGTCAGCGCCAGTATGTCACTCCGAACATGCAGATACCTTTATAATTGCGTAACGTGCCTGCGTCATTTCAGGTAACACTCTCGAAAATTGTCAGTGTCAGTATGCCACTCCGGATAGATATCTACCTAGCATAATCCGTGGCGTATCCGACTCCTCCTCCTACTCCTCCGACTCCTTCTCCTACTTCACTTTACTCACTGCACAGCGGGTCGCACAGGTGTGGCGCGGGATGGGGTGGGGCGAGAGACCTGGGGATTTCACTACCTGAGATTCCATGGACCAGACTTGCATCTTACAGTAGAATGGGTCGACTGCGCATGCGCGAAGTAGTGCGCGATGAGTAGTATAGAAAGGGCACGCCATCTCCCTATCCCTATAGGTGTGGCGCGGGATAGGGTGGGGCGAGAAACCTGGGTTTTTCGCTAGCTGAGATTCCATGGGCCAGGCTTGCACCCTACAGTAGAATGGGTTGACTGCGCATGCGCATTGAGTAGTATAGAAAGGGCACGCGATCTCCCTATCCCTATAAACTATCCCTGAATGAACCCATGGGGGTGAACGAGCCATGAGGGTGAATGAGCACTCGTCTTTATAATTGCATAACGTACGTGCGACACTTCAGGTGGGACCCTCAATAAAATTCTCAACATCACTATGTCACTTCGGGCAGAGACCTTCTATTCGCTTGAAGTACCTGTGTCACTTCATGTGAGACTCCCTCTACACTTGTCAACGTCACTACATGTACGTCACTTCGGACAGAGACCTTTTTATTTACATAACATACCTACGTAACTTCAGGTGAGGCCCGCTCTAAAATTTTTTGAGTACTTTCATTCAGGTGAGACCTTTTTAGCCCACCATCACCAGATGGTGGGCTGTTCAAATCGCTTTTCGTCCGTGGTCCGTCGTTCGTCAGTCCGTCCGTAAACAATTCTTATTATCGCGATTTCTTGGGAACTACTGCATGGATTTTCTCAAATTTGGTACACAGGTTCTCCTCGAGGTCTAGTTGTGCAAGATACCTTTTCTGGTCCGATTCGAAAATCTAATATGGCCACAAGGCGGCCATTTTGGATTTCCCCATGAAAACTTGTTATCGCGATTTCTCAGGAACTACTGCATGGATCTTTCTCAAATTTGGTACACATGTTCTCCTTGAGGTCTAGTTGTGCAAGATACCTTTTCTAGTCCGATTCGAAAATCCAATATGGCCACCAGGCAGCCATCTTGGATTTCCCCATGAAACATTGCTATCGTCATTTCTCAGGAAGTACTACATGGATCTTTCTCAAATTTGGTATACTGGTTCCCATTGGGGTGTAGTTGTGCAAGATACCTTTTTCGGTCCGATTTGAAAATCCAACATGGCCACCAGGCGGCCATCTTAGATTTCCCCATGAAACTTGGTTATCGTGATTTCTCAGGAAGTACTCCATAGATCTTTATCAAATTTGGTACACAGATTCCCCTTGTGGTCCAGTTGTGCAAGATACCTTTCTTGGTCCGATTCGAAAATCCAATATGGCCACCAGGCAGCCATTTTGAATTTCCCCATGAAAGTTTGTTATCATGAATTCTCATGAACTAATGCATGGATCTTTGTCAAATTTGGTACACAGGTTCCCATTGTGGTCTATTTGTGCAAGGTACCTTTTCTGGTCCGATTTCAAATCTAATATGGCCACCAGGCGGCCATCTTGGATTTCCCCATGAAACTTTATTGCGACTTCTCAGGAACTACTTCATGGATCTTTTTCAAATTTGGTACACAGGTTTCCCTTGGTGACTAGTTGTGCAAGATACCTTTTCTGGTCTGATTCGAAAATCCAATAAGGCCACCAGGCGGCCATCTTGGATTGCCCCACGAAACATTGTTATCGTGATTTCGTAGGAAGTACTCCATGGATCTTTCTCAAATTTGGTACATAGGTTTCCCTTGGGGTCTAGTTGTGCAAGATACCTTTTTAGGTCCGATTCAAAAATCCAATATGGCCACTAGGCGGCCATTTTGGATTTCCCCATGAAACTTTATCGTCATTTCTCAGGATGTACTGCATAGATCTTTCTCAAATTTGGTACCCAGGTTCCCCTTGTGGTCCAGTTGTGCAAGATACCTTTTTGGTCCGATTCGAAAATCCAAGTTACGCTTCAAATTGATACGGTATTCCAGAGTTGTGACGTTGCATCACAAGAGTCGGCGGATCAAACGGTTGGGCATATTCTATATATTGACTATAGAGAATATCCATACCTTCACCTTCTATATCAATGAGTTCAAATGATTCCGAATTAAAATGTATTTCTTCAAATTTTAAATCAGTTTACTTTAGTCCATGCCGTTGCAAGTGAACTCTCCCACCGTTTCGTCTGCCGATTGGTCGTACCAATTGGTTGTACCATCTTTCTATTAAAAGAGGTACCTCAAACTAGCCCAGTAAACAGAACAGAATTAGCATTCGTACCTAATTATAAAATCTTAAGTATGTTTCATAGCTCATGCAAAAGTGTCAGAAAAGATTTGTCTTCGCTTCCAGTACCCAATGATGACACGTGCAAAAAAAAGACTACAAAACGAAGACGAATGATCCTCCGGATATTCACTTTCGGACTAACTTTGCTCATTTCACTTGTACTATAACAACCGACATCAACTACAGTTTCTAGGAATCTTGAAACTCCTGAAACTTAGAATGATAATATCTTGGAGTTTTCCAGTGTCCCCTTTTCAATCTTTTTTCGCTCAAATTCGTTTGTTCTTAGTAACAATGGACAACAAGATCCTCTTGTCATTAGCTTACAATTATCGGACGATGGTGGGCGCCAAGATCCTTCAGGATCTCTCATTTAAAAATTCCAGCGTCACTCCGGCCGGAGACCTTTCATTTGTTTAACGAACAGATGAGACTCTCTCAAATTGTCAGCATCACTCCGTCAATTGTCACTATACAGATGGTATTTGTTCAACCAAGAAATGCTATAATATTCAAGAAAAGGATGAACTAATAACCAAACGATGTGTTCACGGGTGTGCTGCTAAGCATTCTGTTAGTACACGTACATTTCAGTGGTGAAGTTTGAGTATTTATTCACACAAGAAATCCCATAAAATTTCAAACGAGGCAAACTAATAATACTAATGCTACCTGTACATGTTGGCTGTGCACATTCAAAAGCATGGTATTATATGCCATAGAATTTCAAAAAGTGAAAAATAACAGGTGTTACTTATACACACAGGTAGGGTGCTGACAATTGAGCAATGGCATGTGTTTAACCAAGAAATCCTACATAATCTCACGGAATTAAATCGCCCGGCATGTGGTATTAATGGGTACATCAGATATAGTAATTGGTACATGTAAATGTGTTTGTTTTACCAAGAAATGTTATATGGTTAATGAGGTCATTGTTGGGATTGGTACAGTACATGTATCCGCGATATATGTATACGTATATAAATCGGAGCTAGCTATATCATATGCAAAGAGAGAAGTGTTTGTAGTGATGTAGAGACGCTGACAATTTTAGAGGTCTCACCTGCAGTGAGTATAGATCCCAAGCGATATAGTGACGCTGACAATTTAAGAGAGAGTATTACCTGAAGTGACGCGGACACGTTACGCAAACAAAACGGCATCTCTCGGGAGTGACGTAGAGACGCTGATAATTTTCGAAAGTGTCTTTCATGAAGTGACGCAGGTACATTACGCAGATAACAGAGATCAAATCATGTGTGTTGCTGTTCAACTATACATGTCTACTTCATATTTTGATAAGACAAATGCATGTTTTTCGTTGAGTTTTATCAAAATCACAAAGTAGTTGGTTGAAATTCCAGGTTAATTTTTCTAATTGTATTATCATTGTGTGCCTAATGTTTACCAGATATAGAAGTACTTTTGCCTTATATTGTTTGAACTTATAATCCAGTAGTGCATAACTAATTTAAAAATGCATGTATGACCTGACTGTTTTACTCGTTAGTCTACTCGTACCTCAATACTTTGATTTCAGTAGAAATTAGTACTCAGTAATACGGACACTTGTTGGGCCTATATTGGTTCTAAGCCTGTATGTTTGTTTTCACCGTTGTATTTTTTACATATCAATAAATAACTACAGTAAAGTAGTATCTGGTATTGCTGTAATTTTACAGGGTAATATGTTTTAAGTCATTTTCTCAAAATGTAAGTAGGACATATATCATGTACATTGTCACAACAGTTTTGTTCACACTGCTTCAGTTTATAACTCCACCCTACTTAGCAGTAGCTAGTTTTTAATGTAATGTTGTTCAAGCGTCATACTACTTTGCTAGTTGTGGAACCTAGCCTTAGCTCTAAGGTCCCCACTGCGCTACTTTACCGCACAGTGTTATCAGATAGAGAACTTACATTCCTACCCGACATATAGGGGGCAAGAAAATACAACAACAACACTATATAACCCCGCTCGTTGACTGCAGGCAGATTTGACTATCTCGGAGATTTATTTGTCTTCAGTTTTGACTTTTTTTTAAAACATTCGTCCAAGTTTTCTTGTTACCAACTACGATGAGAATGCAGTCAGATAACATTGGACCCATTTTTAGATACAAAAGAAATATGAGGTCAAACTGACTTATATACCAAATATATGATATAGTACACATAACCAATGCGTCGATGTTATGTGAATTATGTCTGAAATTTATAAACGTATTTCATTATTCTACTTTCGCGGGCATCGTTCAATTTCGCGAATCTCCTCACTCGCGAAAAACACGAAACTTAAATAATATGATTATACCATGGTATAAAGTAATCTATACCATGGTACAAAATAATTATAGAATGGCTGAAATATTTTTTACCATGGCATAAAATCGCCAAACCGGTCAAAATTTTCTTGTTAATAATATATACCATAGTACAAAATAATGTAGCTGTACATCGTATAACTGAAAGTAACGTGACGCCGTATCAAGAATATCAAATTTGATCAATGAGAAAACCCACAACAAACGTAGGCTTGTGGTCACGTGATATATCTGAAGTGGCTCGATTACCGACTGCGCGAGTCCACAGCATCTGCACAAGTCCAGGTAAATCTTAAATCCTAGCAGAGGGTTATTACCTGGACAGTTTTGGTGATTCGAATCTCGTACATTTCATCCCCCGCCCTTGTTTTGAATTAGCATGTCGGTATCCCCAGCCTGCGGTTTTTGCTTTGACTTCCGATGTCGATTTCCGCTTGACATCAAAGCAGTTTGGCCCACGATGAAATTGAAATCTGTCACATCTCATACCTCGCAGCGGATTGGCCTAATCAACCAGCTTAGCGCGTTCACTGATTGAGTTGATTCAGGGGAAACCCCTTCATCTATTTATATCCAGAACCCGTATGGGTAACTAACCAAGCCAGTGTATCGATCCCAATAGATCGATCGACACACTGGCTCGCGAGGATGGTCCACAGAGGAAGAAATGGTGCTCGTTTTTACCCCTCCATCATTTTTGCCGCAGGGTATTGTACCGTCATGTACATGTACCTCCGTCCGTCCATCTGTTACTGGATTTTAAGCAGAACAGTTTGAAATACAGCGACCAAAGTTTAAAAACTTATTGATATACTTATCGGTCAGATGCTTATCGAAAATGGCTCCCCTCAGTCCATATTTATACCCCTCTTTGGATGTATTAATTTTTGATTTTGTGATATATGCTTGAATTTAACTGAATTATATCTGAAGAACTGCGTTTGTTGCAGCTACTGCATTTTGGAAACATATTCATCAAGTTGTACTTAGTTGTACTGAAGCCTACACACAATTTGTCGCCTCGGCCTTGATTTTACGGAGTTACGTCTTCTTTCGGGTGTAATAATCTCGAATTTTGTTAATATATGCTTGAATGCAATCAGTTACTTCTACATTAACTGTATTTGCTACACCTACCTAATTATGAAGAAACTTCATTATCTAGTTGATTCTAGATCGGTTCTCTCTGCTCATATTTTATGAAGTTATGCCCGTTTCGGATGTAATAATCTCTGATTATGTGATATATGTTTGCTTGTAGCCAATTATATCTGCAGATCCGTGTTCGTTGCAGCTACTACATTTTGGGAACTTATTTTTCTAGTTGTATTCTCGAAGCCCCGTTTTGGGTGTAATAATTTTGGATATGCTTCAATGTCACCAGCTATGTCTGAAGAACTCTGATTGGTACGGCCAACAAATTTTGGAAACTGATTTATCTAGTTGTCTTATAGAAGCCTACAAAATAATTTTTCGTATCCGCCCTTATTTTACCCTACCTGGGCCTGATGGGGGGGGGGGGGTGGTCATTTTTCATAATTCCTGCTTTTCTGCAAGGTCAGGTAGGCAAAAGCTATTTTATTTCACATCAGATTATTAGTTTCTAATTTATCATGCAGTTTTTGCGAAGACAAAATCACGAATAAAAAAAATCGAAAAATATTACCGAAGAATCGTCCAAAATGCCTTTTATGAACATGGCGTCAGTGTAATTAGTCATGGCTGCCATCTTGGATATTTTTGTTTTTTACATTTTCTCGTAGAGCTTGACCCAAGGGTATGGTGTGGTAAATTTCAGCCTCTTGCTCAACGGATAAGAAAAATAGTTAGGGCCTACCAGGCCTGGATACATCCCGAATCGTCCAGGACATATACGGTTAATATGTTGCATATTCCCAGCATATTTCTCAATTATTTGGGGGTTTAGATTGTCTCACCGTCCTGTTTAAATGTCTCACAGAAGATTTCATAATGAACCTGGCGGTGGATGACGTGCACAGACTATTGATATAATCGGCCGGTATAATCAAGTCACGGTGACCCCTTAAAGCTATAAGGTCTGAAATCTCTGCCGCTCAACGGTTTCGAAGGTCTACCCAGGTTTACCCGACATAAGAGGTCATGATCAGGCGGTAGCTATAGTTTAAATGACGACTAACGAAACGGATACCAAAATGCAGCTGAATTACCCTGAAGGTTGGTACGATAAACATAATAGAGACCTTTAGTTACAAGTCTTTCTTCAAACTTGTAACTTGTAACTTGTACTTACAAGTTACAAGTTATAAGAGGATTGTTTTGAGTTTAGTTACAAGTTATATAAGACAACTTCTACCTTGTAACGCCTTTTTTGCAGTTGTTAGTATAGTTGAAAACATTATAATTCATTTTAAAATTCCGGCGGCGGCTGGCCGCCGTGACAGTTTTGCTTGCACCAGAGGGTGAAACCGACTGTTTCTCTACACTATTAAGTATGGGTTTTTTTCACAGAATGGATAAATTTCATAGTTTGTAACATAAATCTGCTATAGTTCCTCTTAATATTCCAGTGATTTATTAGGGATGTATTCGAAAGTATCTGCAAAATTGTTATTTCAAACTTCTATCTCATGTTTGCATAGAGCTGTTTCACCTCTTGAGCCAGCATATAGCCTCAGCTGGAATTACGACCTGGCTTATTTAAATTACGTGAAAATGTGCCGCATTTTGCTTGGAAAATCTTAAGTTGATCTACATGTAATATGATCTTCATATTATGAATTATAATACAGGCATGATCCTACATATGAATTTTAATACAGGCATGATCCTACATATGGCCATAAATTATGTTATATACAGTGCGAAGAATAAGGCGCATAGGCCCAGTTTTAGCACAACAATTGTTGAAAAATAACAGAAATTTGTGATGAAATGTTTCTAAAAAGCTTTCGAGTTTACTTTAACACAGTTTGTCATTTCAATAATACTGAGCTGGGATGGAAATATCGTATTTACGTAGTGAATTTGCACATGCCGCCACGCATGAATTACATCTACTTGACCTTTGGTCTGCCAGATTTGAAGGTACAACATAAACGATGATCTTCAAAAGCATTACCGACATGAACTCTGCAGTCGGCAAGCTATTCCTACAAAGGAGGCTACCATCTGCAAACTGTCCGGTAGTCAGTCAGTGAGTCCATCCGAGACCTTTCATCCGCAAAATATGGAGAACCGTTGTAGAATCTTGATTTTTTGCATGAAGGTGCATTAGGGGACGTACCAACAACTTCTGAGCTGACCTACTTTTGATGAAAATTTCTGGTGATTTTTGATGAAAATCACTGGTGATTCTGACTTGGGGCGTGCCCATCTTAATATAGGCAGGATTTCAACTCAGGGCGGGGGGATTTTCAAGAGCTCAGTGCACGTCGGAGTCCTAATGCCTACCCTACTTGGTAGGTCCTGTGACACACCGCCATGTATGAATTACCTCCATCATTTAACGATGATAATGTTTCTTAAGGGGTTTGTCTACATTTTTACAATATAGCTGGTAAAGAATGAAGCAATATTGTAATTTGTTGATGAACTGTATTTCATAAAACATTAATACAATTTTACCCAGAAATCACCATATGTACTAGCTGATAATATTCAAACATTCAGTTCAGATAATAATCACAAATTCAACAACTGTAAACGACATAACAAGTACAGCATACATGTATATGACCAACTGCACTCCATCTACATGTATATTTATCTCCATATTGAATACATTGAAGAACATGTTCAAACTTAACAGAACTACAATGCGTATCCAACATCTGTAATGTAACAATTCATGAACTGAAAGTTGGAAACTTAATAATGGTAATGACAAATGTATCACATGGACGGTTAAATTGTGCATGTGGATTTCACATGGAAAGTTCAAAGTAACTGGACATCGATTTGTACTGACCATCGATTGTCCTAACAAAAGTCTGAAGTCAAGTTTAACAAGTGAATGGACAGTTTAAAAGTATATATATCACAGCCTGGAACACGCGGCAGCAGACCTACCATTCTCTGGACATTATTATAGGGGGCATTCAAATTTACCACTATGCCAGCAGAAAATGTTCTACCATCCTCACTTCTTCACCGGCCAAGCCAATTAAATTATACAATCAAACCTACTCTGACAATCACCTTTATTAAGTGACCACATGTCTTCAAAGACATTTCAGTGAATTTTCCATCATAAATTACCTCTATTAAAGACCACCTGCTTTAAGGGACCATCTTTTCAGTTGCCATGGGTGGTCGCTTGAGACAGGTTTGACTGGAAACGTTTGTATATGGCCTTTATACTGAAATCACCAGTATACTGGCTAACCATTCGTTGAACTGACTACAGTCAAACCTCTCTTAAGCAACAACACAATGCAAACTGAAAAGCTGGTCTCTTAAAGCAGGTGGTCTTTAATAATAGTAATTTAACATGGAAAACCCACTGAAGGGGGTTTTATACTTTGGACTTTGAAGACAGGTGTTCGTTTATTAAAGGTGGTCGTTCGAGCAGGTTCGACTGTAGAACCAATCAGAATGCTCTAATTTTTTATCAATACCGATACCATTAAACCAATTTCTGTAGGCCATAACATCACATCTGTTATCTGTTCAATTAATTTAACCAGCAAGATATTCTTCCAGTGTTGGGGGACGCATATTGTAGTAGCTGCCAGTCTGGCTTCCATGCAGAGTGGTGTGACAGTTTGCTAGGAGTGCTCCCACCAAATAGTATTTCCCAATTGGCTGCAGCCAAAGTTTCAAATTCTTCTTAAAGTCCAGGAATGCAAATAAGTTAACAATTTTACCGAACTGCCACTCCACACAGACTCTTAGTTTTGACATCTCTTTGTTGAATAGCTTTTGCTGTGCTGTAAAATCAGCTCCCTTAAATGGACCAAAAAGGTTTGGATGCATAGCATAAGCTGGGTCCCCATACAACATGAAAGGTTGGCCATTGTTCTGAAAATGGACCAGCTGTGGAATTAATCCATTAAGTCTCAACATTGCACTGTCATGCCTTGTGCCTTCCAGTGGTCCATACATGTGCACTATCAAACCATTGGGTGCAACAACAGATTGGAACTTTAGAGCGTGTATACGCTTATGCCCACTGTAACAAACCCGTTGATATCTCTTAGGCCTTGGTATTGGCCTTGCTGTCCCGTCTATGAAGCCCCAACATTTGTGTAAAGGAGATCCGTTAAGCTCTATTGCTCTACTGTACTCTTGTACACAGTTCAGTGTAAGCCACTGGTGGTCCATTGAATTAAACAAGGTTCCAAATGTTCCATGTAGGAATTTGACTGCTTCGTTGAATATTAAACTTAGTTCACTAGCTGACCGACCAAATACTGGTGACAAATCTGATAGTCTGGCAGGGTAGGTCAGACGCCTCAGAACAATACAGAGTGCCTCTAATGATCCTGCAGTAGTACCGTTAATACTCACAATCTTCTCTGGTATACGCAAAGCATCTCTAAGCCGTATCAATTCACTGTATGTGAATCTGAACAAATCCTTACACTGTTCATCACTCAAAGTAGCTATGTCAAGCCTGAAGTTAGAGTTTGATCGTTTATGCACTAAATCTTTGCACAGAAGAAGAAAGTCTTCATCATCTGACAATTCATCCAATAAAAGTGCGTTACAGGTCATATTTTACATACATTTACCTATATTTTAAAAGAAATGATTTCGGTAACTCATTTGGTTCCCCTAAATGAAGTTTGTGTAACATATTCACTTGAACGGTTCAGTGGAACATCACAATTCCTTAGAATCTAGTTTTTTAAGCTTTTCAAAATTTCCAAGAAAGCCAGACGCTCTCTACTTTCCTGGCGGAACCTCACAGGGCAAAAGTCACAGGGCAAAACATTGGACACGATTTAAGAAATAAATGTTAGTTTTTCGTCCTCTAACTGCCCAGATAATGGATGGTAATACGGAATTGTCTATTGTTTTGGGACGAAGCCGCAGGCTGAGTCCTAAAACATAAAGGCAATTCCGTTTTACCATCCATTATCTTGGCAGTTAGAGGACGGAAAAGTAACATTTATTTCTATTCTAAAGCATCATTTATAAAGGTTACCAATGCTGAATAAAAGAATAAATGTGGTCATCGTACTCATTTGAAATTCAATTTCCCCTGACAACAAACTCGGATAGACCCGTCCAGATCATCTTTTCTGGCGGTCCGCTGGGGCCGGTCTATTCTTTCAGGCGAGGGATGTGGAGCGGGGGGGAGTGATGAAGCTCGGGGAACGATATTCCTGTATTTCAGTGCAGAGACAGTGTTTACTCTCGTTTTAAAAATTGCAGACTTCATTTAGACGCAATCCTATGTGCGACGAAGAATCATTTATATCAGATTCCAATAATGATCTCACACCGATTACGGCGTTGAACTGTACGACCTCGAGACAGTTGCCATCATAGTTTTGCTGACTCCGCCCTCGAGCTGCGCGTGGGTTTACACCCGACACAGTGGCACTATACCGAATGATTGTGATGGATTCTGAAAATTCTGGTGGATTTTTTATTACACGAGATAAGATATACACTCTCTGAAATTTTCTTTCGAGTTGCCAAGCAATTTACAGTCCCAAATATCAACATATCTTAGCTAAAACAGGGGCACCGCCTCCTGTGTACAGCGGTCCGATTGAAATCTATCTTGAGTGGCAGCTGTCGTCATTGCAATGTTACGATTTCTGCACGTGCGTCATTCATAAATTTACTATGATTGCCACGCCCTCGGATACACAAGACAGCGAAACGACAAGAATCATGCGAAATAATTCGCATTTGTTAGCCTTTCGAGTCGCAAAACTAAGTGAAAACAGATAATAATCTATTGAAAGTCGAAAATCGCGAGTAATTCTCATTTATAGCCATTTACTATGGAGCAGACGGTGGGATAACCTATCCACCCCGTCCAAATCATATTTGGAATAGGTCTATTTTGGAATAGTCACGTGAGAAAGGGTACTATATCGTCCAATATAGGACAGCAATCTCCCTATGCTTTCAATGCTAAAGATCAGACGGATGCTTTAGAATGGTAAACAAGTATCTTGTCACAGAGATCTGTCTCTTCACTGTAGAAACAAGTAGGCATTCGATTGTATGTATATCTCCTCCTTGCAGATATATTACTAGTACCCTATCCTCTGATTGCATTGGGGTCAAAAATGCGGAGTGTGTTCAGGATGTCACAGCTTAATAGACATTTCACCGTGTGATCTCATTCTTCAGTAAGATATACTGGATACATTGTCCATCTCTCTCATACATATATTTATATATAATATACACGATTTAAGTGTCGAGCAACCTCGATAAAGATGGACTGTTCATCCGCGCATCACTTTTCGCTCCAATGTAATCAGAGGGTGTTGCACCAACAGTTTAGGAGGTAACACACCCTGACAATGTGAGAATGGAGTGACTAGACTAGAGACTTTAATAAAATGACTGAGAAAAGATAAGGTTTACAAACCTACTTAGCAAGTGTTCATCTGTCTCACATGAGGCTGAAATATTTAGCCTGCAAGGTGTAACACAGAGTTGGTAAGTGTCTATCTGTCTGCCAAGGCTATTCATATAGTTTAAATTGATAAGCTGAGTGCATGACTAAAATAAGGTAAGATAAGAAGATAAGCTTTTATCATCCAAGATGTTATACACAGGTCTCTATATTTCAAACAAAACATGTATCCCACACAAACCTATTATTATTATAATATTAAATAATCATGATAATGAGGAATGGAGACAGTGGTCCAGTATCTGTATTAAACAAATAAGATTTACAACTGCCAAAAACTGACGGATATGTATATGTGCAATGAACCAGTAAGGATGTTATCCTTTAATCAGCCATTTGAGGCAGAGAAATGCAAGGTCTGGCAACAGATACTGTGTTTGTCTTACAACAGGCTTCAATTTAAGGAGTGCTGATGGTGACCTCACATCAGGTTATCATGAAATCTACACTGATAACCTATGGCAACCTATTTCATTATTATTAACCTATTGGCATAATATTGGTCAGAATTATGGGGACCTGACAATTAATGTTGCCATTATAATGTTACCATTATAATGTTACTATTATATTAATTAGGTTACCATTATTTTGCATAAGGCAACCTGAAAACTGGTTACCATCAGATCTTAAATTGAGGCCTGAACTTCTATTTACAATACCTCTGGGTTTGAGGCCCTCCAATGCCTGTTCTCTGACCCTAATGGCCTGTTTCTTAAGTTCTTCAGTTTTCTTCTGTGTCTGTGCAGTCTTTTCTACCCGAACAGTGTCAGCCTCAGCCATCAGATCTGATACCTCTTGTAAAATTGATGATTTCTCATTATATTCTTCCTCTGTGCCTGATCTTGAACAAAAACAGAAAAAGTAATACATTCATTGAACCTAACAAATATTTTAGAAAAGTTACAGCTACATGATGAAAGTGTTGCATTCGAAGATGTTCAAACGATATAAATTATCAGTACACGAAATTGCATGAATGGTAAAACACTAAGCAAAGTTTTACCTAATGTTTCAGCATCAAAGGTTTTAATAGTGACAGAAATATTGGCTCATGTACTTCATTTGGTTTCATATGAACAATATTTGTCTGCTAGCAAATTTTAAAGAGCTCAGCTGAATTCAGATTTTGGATACCATGCATGTCTTATCTTTCATTGAACTGGAATGTGAGATAGCATCAGACTAACGGTACATCAGAACTGACATGATTGAGATCATTATAATACATTTAAACATTAAATTATTTTATCGGAGTCAGCATGTGTTGAATATAGAAATTATGTTTCAATAACACCAAGCTAACCTTGACAACGCTTCTCTGTCTTCTTGCCTGAATTGAATAACCAGATTACTGGTCCTCTCCCTGGCTCTCCTGGCATCAATTCCCATGTGGTGGCATTTCTCAGCAACTCTCACCCATCCTACTGAACCTGATTCGAAAGGATTTTCTGCGCACACCTCTTTAAGCATATATATGTCATCCACTGGCTTGAACCGAAATGGTGTTTTCCTCGGTGGCATAATTTCTCTGTAGCTGAAATATAAATAGCCGAATCAAAATTCCTTCATTATTATGAAATACAATGAGTGTCATCAAATTTAGTTGCTAAATATGAACCCATATGTGGAACATTATTGCAGAGAATCACTAAATTTAATTTAGGTGTAATTTCTGAAGTAGTGTAGTTGCATGTACTTGTCCCCACCCCAAGGCTTTTACCGCCCTAGGATATGAAAACAGGCTGTCTCAATTCAACATTTTCCCACTTTTTCCTGCCAACAGGGTGTCCCACACTTGTCTTTTCCATGCTGAATTTCCAGATTTTACCAGTCAATTTTTTCAAAATAGGGAAGCTCAAAAACACCATGACTCATGGCTAGATGAAAGCCTGCCCCCCCCCCCCCCCACCCACACACACATCACACAACCTCACATAGGAGCTATACTCTCTCACAGAATAATGACGGTATGTTGAACAAAGGTATTTATGTAAGCCAAAAAAATCCCCAATCCATGGATATAGTGGAACTCATTTCTAGTCGGAACATAGCTGTAAATGTTATTGTCCGCCGCCACGCCCCCCCCCCCCCCCCCCAACAAACACACGTAGGCTACACTCTTGCACATGCCAGAGAAACACAACCCAATTAGCTGATTTACAATGCATGATACAGGATCAATGCCAGAGCAAGTACACTACTGATTTGAACTATCCGCTTTACGTGTGTCAACAGCTTGAACAAGTCATGGTGTTGTTGTTGTTGTTCTAAATTACTAGTGGCAAAACAAATCTAGGAATTTATAGAAATCCTCTGTCACCTCAAACCAGAAATCAATGAAAACCAAAGTTCATCGATTCAATTCTCCAAAATGATACACTAAACGTGTACCTGTGACAATTTCCCTGTTCTAAAGAGGCTTACTATTTAGAAGTTTTGTACTTACGTGTAGATCGTCTGCTTGCCGTTCAAAACGTGTAGCCACCTACCGCCAACTTCAGATACTACTCAAAAACTGATGACGTCATTCACAAAATTACACGTCAGAAGTTACACGTTCGTCGGGAAACTTGTATCTAAAGCTCCCTATTAAACATTACAATACCATAATCATTTTATTTTATAGAAATATGGGGCTTGGTGTGTCCATGGAGCTAGAAATCTCATTCCTAGGTCCATGGTGTGTCAAAGGGGTATTTCTGCCATTATAACAACAAGCAGCCAGAGGATGCTAAGTCCCCCGCCGAAATGGCAGCAATATTTTTTAGCATTGTTGGTCTCGGTGGATATACATGAGGGAGGCAACTGCTACTTCATAGGCGTTGGATGCGGGCCTTTCTGCCTTCCCAAGTTTTGAAATCAACTAATGGAATGGAAAATCAACGTTTTTTTGCTTCTGTAATATAGTTTCCATGCAATGAAGCATAGAAATTATGTTCCGAGAAGCGACCCCAAGTGACATCTCAAGGCATATTATCGGCAAACCAAATTTGACGAGAAGCTGAATGCATCCTCAACCTATTGTCTGGAAACCAAATTTTAAATTTGCCACCAGGTGTCGCCACCTGTAGGTGCAAGTGGGCGAAATGCAATCCCAAGGATCATCTCATGACATGGTGTATCAGCATACGAACTTTGGGAAGAATCTGAATAGGGGTTATTGCCCGCAAACCAAATTTAGATTTGTATGTGCGAAACACAATCCCAAGTGACATCTTATGGCATATGAACACCAAATTTGAGAAGAATCTGATGAGCAGTTGTCAAATTATTGCCAGAAACAAATTGCAAATTTTTTCACCAGGTGTCGCCACCAGTATGCAGAAGCAGGTGAAATACAATCCCAAGGGACATATCATGGCATGGTATCTGCATACCAAATTGGGGAAAAATCTGATGAGCGATATCAAATTTAGATTTGACACGAGGTGGTGCTACCCGTAAGCACAAGTGGGCGAAACGCAATCCCAAGTGACATCAAATGGCATGATATATTCATACCAGGTTTAAGAAGAATCTGATGAGCGGTTCTCAAGTTATTACCCGGAAACAAATCTGGTATTTCGCCACCAGGTGGCACCACCCGTAAGTAAAAGTGAGCGAAAGGCAATCCCACGCAACATCTTCTGGCATGATACATGCATGCTAAATTTGAGGAGATTCTGATGAGCAGTTCACAAGGAATGCATATGCCAAATATTGAAGAAACTAGACACAGTCGATCGAATACGATTGGAGGCATGCCTTTTGCATCTTTAGTAAAAGAAACATTCATTATTTGTGAAGAAAGTAAAAACGTAAAACTTAGGAAAAACATCATTAACATGGCCCCATAAGATGCCTTGAGGGTAGCTACCCACATACCAAATTTAAAAGAATCCATTAAGGTCCAACAGTTACTGTCCGGAAATGCAATTTTACCTTGGCCCTCAGGTAGCGCCACGTGTAGGCAGATAGGCATAAAAAATAATCCCAACCGAGATCTTGAGGCAAGATCCCTTGACATTGGAAATAGAAAATGTTAACTAATGTTAACCTACAGGTGGCGCCACCTATGAGCAGATCGACAAGAAAAACAATACCAAGTGAAACCTTCAGGTAAGGTATATGTATACCAAGCTTGGAAAGAATTCATTCGAGTATTAAAAAGTTATTGTCTGGAAACATAATTTTAAATTTGTCCCCAGGTGGTACCACCTATATGTGGATCGGCATGAAAAACAATGCCAAACGAGAAATTGAGGCGAGGTACCTACACACCAAATTTGGAATGAATCGGTTCAGGTTTTCAAAAGTTTTTGTCTGAAAACGTAGAGGACGTTCATTTCTAGAGGTTGAATTCTTTTTTAAATTTCAGGATTTTTTCATCAGGTTAGGAGAAGATGATCCATGGAAGAAAAATAGGGGGTCACCATACTCGTTAAAAAAATATGGTAGCCAAAAGCATGTATACCACTTAAAAGCCATAACACTGAATACATAGGGAAATTTGGATTTTTTCTTCTTTGATGCTCAATAAATCAAACTTCCCAAGGTCAAATTTTTCCCATTTTGCTATAAACACATATAGTGCTTGTTAAATATGTAATAAAAACAGGGGGACACCATACTTTCTTAGAAAATATTAGCGGTATAACAGATAAACTGAGCCATTTCAGTCCTATTTCCAGGAGGGGGTGGGGGTGGGGAATCGGGGTGGGTGTGGAGAATATTATTGAAGTTCCAATTATTAGCCATTCAGAAGTTTTCTTTTTGTTGAAAGTGAATAGGAGTGAATTTGGGGGTATTCCGGAGGAATAATTTTTAACCTATGGAGCACTTTGCACCCTCCAACCGTTGAATTTAAAATGCTAATTTTTTGGTCCGTCCCATCACACTATCGACCCACCAGTAGAACGCATAAATGGTTGTGTTGTGTCTTTTGTTGATTTTTATTCCATTTTGAGATGTCTGCGTACTTTTGTTAGGAAATTCAGCTTGTTTTGAAAAATCCGACAAATCACCATGTTGTAGCCCCATAAGAGCAGGGAAATGAACGTCCTCTACTCCCTTAACTTAGCTTTCAGGTGGTCCCCCTATCACCATGAAAAACATTCTCAAGCCAGATCTTAGGCAAGGTACCACCACACCAAATTTGGAAAGAATCCTTAGGGTTTTCAAAAGTTATTGTCTGGAGATGCAATTTTAACTTGGTCGAAGGTGGCGCCACCCAGAAGTGGATTGGCACGAAAAAACAATTCCAAGCAAGATCTATGGGACATATTTACCAAATACAAAAACATGGGTCTGTGCATGATAAATTGAAACATTTTGGGGTTGCAATTATCCCAATATTGCTTCCCAATAACACACAAATTTCAGCTTCTGTCAAGATATATTGGAGATATATATGCTCAAACACAATATATGAGGGTCGGGCGAGAACTAGTTTGGGAGATAGAGGGTGCGGCTCGGCGCCCTGGGGATGGGACATGCTGTTCTTGAGGGTAGTGGTAGGTGTCCTGACATGAAAGCCATAGAAAGCTCCCTGTACATGAAACAACCACACTAACAACTGCATGCCATCATCCGTCAGTCCGAAAAACCACAAGGTGGAATTCAATTCAATTCAGGAAATTGATCACATGCACACAAACTTTAGGAACTCAGTTAAGTTACACGTGTGGACACAAATGGTTCCTGCAGAAGCTTTAGGGTAAATCATATGATGTGAGATACAATTGTTTGATAGCAAAATTGAAGAAAATGTTGTCCTTCATTTAAGATGACACGAAATTAAAAAATCAGGGGTTCGGTATTGCGGGGATTTCCCCGCCAGTTATTTCATATTATACTTCTGAAATAAAAAATAGGGTTCATGCAAAAGCTTTGGGGTAAATCATATGATGTGGAATAGAATGATTTCATAGCAAAATTGAAGGAAATGTTGTCCTTCATGTAAGGCGACACGAAATTCAAAACTAACGCAGGTTCTGTACTGCGGGGATTGCCCCGCCAGTTATTTCATATTATACTTCTGAAATAAAATATGGTTCCTGCAAAAGCTTTAGTGTATGATGTGGAATAGAAGGACTGGAAAGCAAATTTAAGAAAATGGTGTCCTTCATTCAAAGCGACATGAAATTCAAAACTAACAGCGCGAAGCGGAAGAAGAAAAAAATGACAAACGCATTTAGGGATGCCTAATTATTAGACAAATCATTTGAATGTTATCGCTTGTGAATAATTTGAATGGAAACCACGGACATGCACAGAAGATTGGAACAAGATCCAGTGGCGCCACCTTCACGCAATACCAACTCATATCTGGTCACAAGGAGTGTATATGCTAAATTTCGAAGGAATCGGACGAAGCTTTTGGAAGTTATCGCCTGTGAAGAATTTGAACAGACATCCACAGACACAAAGAGAGCAAGACCCATTTCAACTGGAACGGACACGAAGAAGCGAAACTCAGTGGCGCCACCTTCAGGCAAATGTTACTGAAATCCAGTACGCAACCGCGTCTTCTCACAAGAAATGCGTATGCCGAATTTCGGAAGAATCCAAGAAAGCATTTGGAAGTTATCGCTTGTAACTGACATCCACGGACACAAAGAATCAAGATTCATTTTGACCCAGTGGCGCCACCTTCAGGCAGATGTTGCTGAAATGCGAGACCGACTGGCGTGTTGTCGCAAGGAATGCGTATGCCGAATTTCGGAAGAATCCAACAAAGGGTTAGGAAGTAATCATTCGAACAGACATGCACGGACATCCACGGACATGCACGGACACATAGAAGCAAGAACCATTTTGACCCAGTGGCGCCACCTCCAGGCAGATGTTACTGAAATGCGAGACCGACTGGCGTCTTGTCGCAAAGAATGCGTATGCCGAATTTCGGAAGAATCCAACGAAGGGTTAGGAAGTAATCATTCGAACAGACATGCACGGACATCCACGGACATGCACGGACAAATAGAAGCAAGAACCAGGCCGGGGGCAAAAATTGGTTGTCTCGCGGAACGTCGGGCAAGATAATTTGCGAGCCCTGCTAGTCTTAATCGTTCCCTTATACTTCGTCTGATAATATGTTCTATCGATATGTTTTCCATAACGTTTGAAAGAAAGAGCAATTTTAATAAAATAACGGTGAGCATAATTAGGGTCTACTCATATGTTTTACTGCTAACTTTCAGTGGGTTGCCCAAAACATGTCTAACTCATAATTTAATATTGCGCAAATGCATGTTTTCGTTGAAATCATACGAGGCAAGTGAACATTTTTATCAAAATCACAAAGTAGGGTAGTTTATATTTCATGTTATTTTGTAGAATGACCCCTTGACAGAGGTCACCTTGACATTGTAGTATCATTATGTGCCAAATGTTTTTCAGATAACAGTACTTTTTTCTTATATTTGTAACTTATAATCCAGGGGCCTCATTCACAAAAGGCTCATAAGACACGTAACATACACTCAGTGTCATTTTATGGGAAAGGAGTGCTATATGACAAAACCATGCAAATTGATAGAACCCTTATATTCTCTTGAATTCACTCTTAAGTTAAGGGAGCTCTGTACCTCCCGCAAACCCCTCTCAACGCTAAAGATGCCGATTGCACGGAAAGTTTGGTCTTGTTATTACCCTCCAAGCTAATAAATAATCATAAAATTTACTATTTTGTCTGTACAAATTATTCAGTCATATTCCGCTACAAAATTTAATCGAGTATTATGTGATATCGGAATTAGGAAATGCTTCTGTCATAATTGTTCGCTTGCATAGACCTTTAAAAGAAAATTTATAATTACTTTGGCCAAGACGAGATTCTGTGCAGCTAAGCATGCCCGTTCCGATTGTTAATCTCATTTAGCAGGGTGGGAATGCGACCACCGCACGAATAATACGATATGTTTGTAATATTGGTTCTATGCCCTGGCTATATATTAGTTACTTTGACCAAATTCAGCATTTAATTCTGGGTTCGGAGAAACCACTGGTGTGAGGAATTTGAACACTAAATAAGAAATGACACTGACAGAGCAACCTGTAGGCAATAATAATATTTTATCATTCTGAGAACATGCATTTTACGATGATAGCATGGAAGAAGAATCGTGCATGGCTGCATTCCATTCAGTCTTCTTCTTTAATCATAGTTTTCTTGCCATATAGACCACAAGAACTGATTTTCTCGGGAATAATAATTCTCATCATAACTTCGGCAAAGATTAGGTGCGATCGCCTTTCAAATCCTCAATATAACGAGCGTCATTCACCATAGGATATTAGGTAAAAAACCTAACTACTGCATTAGGGAGCGGGCTTCTTGGATGTCAGCCACTGAAATAATTCAGTTCCGTGATTTAGGCACTCAGATTCACTTGCCGTCGTAGCTGTAAAACGTTTTGGCAAACGTACAAATTAGTTTAGAATTGTAATAGGGGATCGTTTCAAAATATCCACAAATCATACGGGAAGACGCAGAGGGACTAATAAGGCATAAGTCGTTAGCGTATAATAGGTGGTTAAAGACGAGTCCGGCTGCATTACATCTTAAACTGGACCAATATATTTTGATGTCGAGTTCATGTATGTAGACAAAGAACAGAGGAGACAGAATTCCTCCTTGGCGAACTCAAATTCAGGCACCGGGTAATGGCTTAACATTGGCTTTACTGCAAAACCCGGAAAATAAATATCATTGTGGCTTCCAAAATTTTGAATATACAATTTTGAAGATGTTATTGTCTCGGAGTTAAATAAGCATTCGAAAAACAAAGCATCGCGTGTAAATCTCCGTGGATAAAATAATACAGCATTCAAATGTGAAGAAATCGTCCGCTGCCTAACTTCGGCGTGACGTCACATGAGTCATGACGTCGTTTCGCGCCTTTTGTCGTTAGAGACTTCTTTCTTGGGACTGTTCTTTAATATCTATGATATATAATCTCCAATACTATGATCTCGCTTATTCTGTGCACATGGTATCAGGGCAGAATTATCGCTCCTGGAGATATTTCTGCAGCAGGTATTGAAACATATACCAATCTCAGAGATTTATCTGCTATGACCCATTTCATGTGTACGCTGTTTAAGAGTGCTATATATTCTAATGTCTTCTGTGGTTTTCATGGGACATAAGTTCCAAGTTCTGTTCAGATTTATTACTATTTTATTATCACAGGTTTCCGGACAATTTTCGCTCATGATGATCTTTTGTAGGTATTGGGAAATACCAGTCTCATTTCGATTTTATCGGATTGACACATTTCATGTGTATTTTTAAACAGCACTGTTTCTTATAGCGGAGCCTCTCTATTGTTGTCTCTCTTCTGTATGGAGGTCCGTCGTTAACTGAAGCTAGGGATTCGTATAAAGATAAAGATTATTCTAACTACTTTAATATCAGGTGTTACAGTCTGAATCTCAGCGGTGTTATTCTGATGTATGCCTCGGTTCATGCCAGAATCGTTATACGAAGGACATACGAACAAGATCTTGTGAGCATTTGGTCACTCGTAGGTAGAATCCGTATTCACGGTTGAAACATGCTAGGAACGTGTGTATGTTAATGTGTCAAAACCGAAATTCTCGAATTGAGGTTGGTACTTTTCAATACCTACAAAACTCCAGAAGCAAGAATTCTGTCTTGACACATATGATAAAGCAGTGATAAAGCGTCTAGTCCGTCATTCAATATTTCGTCGTCCATGAAAGAATTTCTGCGTCCATAATCCAATGGCCTAATTCATATAATAGCATTAGCACTAAATTAAAAAGGATAAATCATAAAATACGTAAAACTAGGCTGAAGCGGTCAACAGTTTTCGTTGATGCCAGCAAGAGATCAAGATGTTCCAAAAATATCAAATCCGTATCGCTGATCAGTATTCTTAATCCATATGATATACATTGAAAAGTCGTTATCTAGAGTATCTCAGTCACGCTTGATTCCGAAGGTTCGTATGAAAACTATGAGGGTCTTGAAATAAATAGGTTCATACGGCCCCTAGACCCAGGTTAACCGTAATTAGACACAAGCTACGAAGGTACCGCAATAGATCTTGCACGCTACGCTCATATGTTGCTATCAGCATACAATACGTATCGTCAAATTTGAGAAAATTCAAGTGAGGGCGCTTGATGCTCTCTTTTACAAGTTCATTACAGACATTGAAAGAAAAAGCATACATATGAAATGGTTCAAAGCAGATGAATATAGAATTGAGATTGATATATTCCAATACCTACAGAACTCCAGAAGCGAGAATTCTATCCCGACACCTTTGAGGAAAAATAGTAATAATTCTTTACAGAACTTGGACCTTATGGATCTTGGAAACTACGAACATTAAAAAAAACATCGCTAGTAAACATCACTACAGCAGAAACATCACTAGAAGCGATAATTCTGCCCTGACACCATTAGCAAACCGTAATAATACTGTATAGCAGCACATGTGTGCGAAGCACAGAACAAGCGAGATCATAATTTTGGAGATTATATATCATTAATATTAATTGTATTGATCATTAGGCTTGATCCTTGTTGAGAGTTATGCTTGGGATATACAGAAGATATACTCCCCAGAATATCCGAAACAACTGCTTTGAGGTACATGAGTACATATAGTGATATACTATACTCAGGCTGTTGTAGGATCAGTATGATACTTGTATGATATTAAATCCTATGAGTAGGTTTCCAAGAACATACTGTTGATGTGACAATTTTAGTATTAATTTTAGATGTTTTCAAGAGATGGAACATCAGTGAACTGTAAAGAGTAATTTATAGAACGCTGTATCCACAAATCTTATTTAATTTGGTAGATTACCAAGAACATACTGTGGGAAAACATGTAAATTGCAATAGTAATTATGAGATGATCCCCCACCCACAACGATAATCAAGATAACCTTTGATATTGCTTTAAAATTAACAAGAGATAAAAGAAATCATTGACATATACACATTAAGCCATACAACATTTTATCAAGTATTGCTGAAGTCAAACGTTTGACAATCTTAGATAAACGCTTAGTAGACATTGAAAATGTATAATTTTGGCAGATACTTTCTGTTCACATATTCTATTCTCTATGGTAGTGAGACACCTTATAAAGCTTGCACTTTCCATGCAATGATACACAGTACCGGTGGCAATAACTTTGTAAAGGAGCCATCATTTTGTATTTAGAAAATATTTCATTGGGAATTTGGAGATGACCCCCGAGTGACGTCATGCTTCAAGATAGCTTAACATAACTGTTATCGATCGATTCCCTGTTTAATGAAGAGAAAATTGCTACATTATTACTGTGCATTGGTGTCAAATGAATTAAGTTATTAACACTGAAGCAAACCCATCCCCTTTCTGTTCTCGTGACGATAAGACTCGATATTGGTTCGTTTGAATGGATTTTGCACTTTACGGCAATATATTTGAAGACCACATCCGGTCTAACAAAAAAGTACATAAAATAAGCTTTCAAATGACATAGGATGTGGCCATGTGTACGGGGGGGGGGTGCATTTTACTCATGAAATAAGGCATTTTTTGTACAAATCGCCGCTCGTCTACAGTAGTGCACAAGTAATGTGACATTTGACCTGGCTGCCGTTGTATTATGTACATATACATATAAAACTACAGTAAAGTAGTATATGGCATTGCTGTATTTCTAAGGGGTAACATATTTGCAATCATTCTCTCAAACTGTAAGTAGCAGATATATCATGCAGATTGTTGCCTTAGTTTTCTTGACACAGCTTTGTCACTCCAATGTGCACAGCAGTAGTTTTAGTTATTTTACAAGCGTCACACTACTTTGCGATTTGTGGAACCTGACCCTACTTCATCGCACAGTGTAATCGTACAGAGGACTTATATACTTACCCGACATATAGGGCACAAGAGAATACAACAACATAACCCCACTCGTTGACTATGATTTGACTGTACCTCGGGGATTTATTTGTCTTCAGTTGTGACTTTTCACGGGGCGATGTAGATTTGTAGGATCTAATGGTCTTGTCTAATACTGAAGGAAACTTGAGCACAAGTAGTACCATTGCCAGGGTGACTTGTTGTTCATTGAACTGCTTTAGGCTTTGAGAGGAAGAGCAGAAGAAAAGAGTCCTCAAGATATTCAGCTACTGCAGATAGTTTGGTCAACTATTTTGGCTAGATTTTGTACCGCCAGGTCTACATTAGTGAAGTTAAATATTTTTTGCTATTCTTATGTATGTTCAGATGTCACTTTCACAGAGATTTTCTGTTTCAGAGCATGAACACAAAATGGATACCACCCAGGGGTTGCCTTAGAGAGTTTTCCTGAGAGGATGTCATGAATCGCTGGCTGATAAAAAAAATTATTCAGTACACTTTATAATATGTGCAAAAGAAAATAGTTTAAGGCATACTTATCATATGTTTGCAATAAATTCTAATTTTCTAGGCTCCCATTCTTGCAGAAATTGTATTCACGGTATGTAACTTGGGGACTTACACACGAACATCCCCTCCACCACACCCTCTATACCATTTTGATGCAGACCCATGCATGACATTTATCAATGGCTTGGTTCACTTGGCTGGATAGGGTCTATTGTCAAACTCCAAGTCATAATGTACCAGTCTGCACAATATAATTGTCATTCTACCATTGTCAGAATTTGTAACCTTCCAAACTGGGGGTGTACTGACAGGAGGTACATGTATATAATATGATGCTATGAGAGGATGCACCCCAGCATAGCTCCAGTCCATCTAACCATAAGGATTTTACATTGTATCTCAATACTGATTGTTTGTCATTTAATGCTGAAGGATATGCTTTCTATAATCTGAAAAAAGTAAAATATTTTACAAATATTGGTAACATGCAGAGAAGACATTATTTATTCTTTCATTAAGTCAGTTTCATAATAAATAAGGTATCTGTCCCATCGGTCAGAAGTTATTTTTTCAAATATATACAAGCTTCCTACTAACGACGATCCATTGCTTTTGATACAAATGAAATGTGAACTGAACTCACCTTAAGTACCATACAATATATGCTATTGTACACATAACCATTGCATCGATGTTTATTCATTATTCGTTATTCTACTTTCGCGAGCATTCAATTTCACGAATCTCACCACTCGCAAAAGCCTCGAAAATCAAATGCGAGTGAAAATAATCAAAATAACGAAACTACCTGGCCTGGGGGGGGGGGGGAATGACCCTGCTACCAGACTTTCTGTGCTATCTCCGGAACGACAAAAAAATGGAGAGCTGAAACTCCTTGACCTTTTAGTTTATAATATTGGGGTCATTTTGAGCCTATTTGTATTACCCCCCGAGCAGAGGATCATGGGTAAATTCAAGATGTCGGCCACGTGGGGTACTAGAAAAGTGATGTTTTTGTCATATTTCTTCAAAATTTCTGCTTTTCCACAATGAAAAGTGGGCAAAAACTATTTTATTTCACATCACATTAATATTTACCAATTCATCATGCACTTTTTACGGAGAAATTGCATAAATAGAAAAAAATCGGAAAAATCGACCAAAAAATGACGTTTTTGAAAATGACGTCACTGTGACGTCATCAAGGCGGCCATCTTGGATTTTTTTACATTTTCTGGTGGAGCTTGATCCAAGGGTATAGTGTGGTAAGTTTCCTCTAGCTCAAGGGGTAAGAAAAATAATTAGGGGGGGGGGAGGATAGGTCCCACAAAGCCCAGGACAGATAGGGTTAATGTGAATCCTCCCTAATAACCGCTGACTCGCATCTAAATATCGTGTATCGAGTATAAATCTATTAACTTGCAATTTTCATACGGTCATAATCTGAATTTTTCAACGCGTTCAATGGAGGGACTCTTCTTACCTCACTGGAGGAGTTAGATCATATTTTTCCACACACAAACAACTGAACCATAAAACTGCACTCAAGTTTTCACAGTGCTGTTTATAATTATCATAAATCGTTCTTCGAGTATACGTTGGAATATTCACTGTTTCATGTAGGATATACGTTTACAGAGAGAAATAATTTTACCAGAGGATTATGAGATAAAATTATCGCCGGTATACATCAAAGTGAATTGATTCTTTTTTTTTTTTTTTGCACAGACATCAACTTTATTAAGTAACTGAGAAGTTGGACGCTTTATTGTGTAGATTTTAGTGCGATACAGATTATGACGCTCTTGTGGCTTTTGACCACCGACGGACCATTTTTCGACTCTATTATTATTATAGAACATTTGGAAATCATCTACCAATATAAATTCCATGTTTCATCCATGTATTGGTCCCAAAACTTATCTATTGTCACCTATATAACCCATCAGAGTGAAAACAGAAACGGTAAAACTATCGTTCGTCTCAGTTATTATAATTTCATGATTGAGGTACGACCTTGTACCAAATGACTTCATGTAGAGTTTCAACCCCGAGCCGAAGGGTATTGAACAAGTATCAAGTATCAGCTCTAAATCATCGGTTTTGAAATAGGGTGTAAATCTCTTAACTGAATACCCCGAATCCAGGAAAATTGTATGCATTTACCCAGCTTACCCCTCAAACATGCCTTGATATGGGGCTTGAGATGGATTTGCCATGTCATAAACAATGCGATTAGGCAGAACTTTCATTTAAGCAGTATGCAATTAAGTTAGTTTCACGATAAACAAGGGTATCCCTTTAGAACACAGTCATTTGCTTCTCATCTAAAACTGCACCTTATAAGTCTGTCCCAACACGTCGATATTCCACGTGTGGGAAAACATAGCGATGTCGGACTAATCATTCAAGATTCAAAATCCGTTTATTGCACTGGACACCCCATCCGGACAGTGATATGATTAATCAAAGTTTGTCATGGTCGTCATATACAAGAAACGATGTGAACAATACAAACACAATACAGAAGTACCACAGTTGCGCTTCAACATCGCGATACAGACCATATCAGATACAGACTTGGGTCGACAGAGAAACTTTGCTGACAAATTTGCGAAAAAAAGTGCTGACGAGCTGATCAGAAACAACAGATTGTTTTGGATTTTTTTTTGCCTAACAGTAGGCCTAGATCGAATAATACACTAGGTAAGTATGTAATGTAGGTCATGAGACAGCTTTACACGAAAGTAGTTCAAACGTAGCGGGCCAAGTCTCAGGCGAGAAGGCGAGAAGATAATCTCTTGTTGCATTCATTAGGTCACGACCCTTCCGTGACAATACATATATCGACTTTTTCAGAGGTGTCAGTGTTCCAAGAATGGAATTTGAGTTCCAGATGAAGTTAAAGAAAATATCTCTCTAGGCATTGTAACAAATTATGTTTTTTTATGTACGTTAGTACATGTCAAATAAGAAACAACTTGTTAACAGTCAATAAACTGAGACTCACTACCCCTTTAATCAGTTTGGAATTACCCTCTATGTTAAAAACTACAATTTTGTGTGACAATAGGGGTAGGGTTACAAGAATAGTCTTATCTTCCATAATTATTATCCAATCTTTATAATGTTGGTCACATATTATTCAGCATTGATTGCTACATCAAATATTTACAAGATACTATTATAATTTGTTGGGTGTGACGTCACACAGGGACCATACGTACAACAGATGGAGTAGTAGGGAAAGCGGGCGTTTTGAGGGTGCGTGAGGGTGTGGTTGAGCGGTTAAGGGACCATTCTTGGTCCGAATGCGACGTGTGAGTTGTCAAAGTGAAGCTCTCGGTGTGTAGACCACGACTTGTGGGATGTCCACGTCATCTGTGACGTTATTGGTGACGTCATCAGTAGGAGTAGTAGCCAAAGCGGGTATTTTGGAGGTGTGAAGGAATGTGTTTCGGGTGTTTCGGGTGTTTCCGTGGTCCAAATGGACCGTGTGGGGTGTCCTCTTGTAGCCCTCTGCATGTAGACGACGACTGGTATGGTTTTTGTTGCAAATCGCATCGTGCTACTCATGCGCAGTTGGGCAGTAGTAACGAAAGATGTCATTTTGGGCGTGGCCAATGACATGTTTGAGCAATCAAGGGACCCATGTTTGGTCCAAATGGACCGGTTGGGGTATCCTAGTGAAGCTTTCGTGGGGTAGAGTCAGACTGGCGTGTTTTTTGTTGGAGGTCGCGCCAATCTGCACATGCGCAGCTGGGGTGTAGTAAGTAAAGTGGTCATTCTTGAGGTGCGCATGGGTATATTTGAGAGATTGAGGTTCTATATCTCATTCAAAGATGGAGTGTAGGGTGTCATCTTGAAGCTCCCGTGGTGTAGACTACGACTTGAGTGATTTCCATGTCATTTGTGACGTCATCAGTACGCGCGGTAGCGAAAGCGGCCATTTTATGGGTGCGTAGTGGGTGTTTGAGAGACTGAAGGACCATTCTTGGTCCGAATGGGACGTGTGGGATAGCATCCGACTGGTCTGGTGTGTAGTGGAAGTAGGGGATATGGCGTGCATGCGCAGACAGGAAATAGTGGGAAACGGGCACTTATGGCATTTTAGCCTCGAGGTGGACCATCCGTGGTCCGAATGAGTCGTGTGGGGTTTCGTAGTGAAGGGCTCGTGGGGTTGCGTCGGATTGGACTTGTGTGTGGCCTAGTATCATCGTTATGCGCATGCGCAGTCTGGCAGTAGTATGGAGCTCTTGACCAATCAGAAGCCGCCATTTGAGAAACCACAGAGCTCGGAGCTGTGGGATGGATCGGTTGAGAGCTCGGAGCTCTTGGAACTCGGAGCTCTTGAAGCTCGAAGCTCTTGGAGCTCTTGGAGCTCGGAGCTAGGAAGTGACGTCATTGTACGCATGTGCACGCACCTGTGGTGTACCCGCACCCTGATGTACCATATGCCCGACGGGCTATAGGGTACAAGGTGCACTACAGGTGCGTGTGCATGCGTGCGATGACGTCACTTCCGAGCTCCGAGCTCCAAGAGCTCCAAACTCAGACTCCAAGAGCTCCGAGCTCCAAGAGCTCCGACTTCAAGAGCTCCGAGCTTCAAGAGCTCCGAGTTCTCAATCGATCCATCCCACAGCCCCGAGCTCTGTAGTTTCTCAAATGCCGGCTTCTGATTGGATAAGAGCTCTATACTACTGCCAGACTGCGCATGCACAGAGCGATAATACTAGGCTACACACCAGTCCAATCCGATGCTACCCAACGAGCCCTTCACTACGAAACCCCACACGACCCATTCGGATCACGGATGATCCACCTCGAGGCTAAAAATTTCATTCCAGTGCCCCTTTTCCACTATTTGCTGTCTGCGCATGCTAGCCATATCACCTACTTCCACGACACACCAGACCAGTCCGACGCTGTCCCAGGAAAGCTTCGATATGATATCCCACACGTCCCATTCGGACCAAGAATGGTCTCTCAGTGTCTCAAACACACCCCTACGCACCCCGAAAATGACCGCTTTCGTTATCACTCGTAATGATGATGTCACCAATGACGTCACAGATGACATGGACATCCTTCAAGTCCTGGTCCACACCAAGAGAGCTTCAAGATTGCACCCTACGCTCCATCTTTGGATGAGATATAGAACCTCGATCTATCAAATATACACCTGTGCACCTCGAGAATGACCACTTTACTTACCACACTCCAACTGCGCATGCGCAGATTGACGCGACTTCCAATAAAAACACGCCTGTCTGACTCTACCGCACAAAAGCTTCACTAGGATACCCCAACCTGTCCATTTGGACCAAACATGGATCCTTTCATTGCCCGAACATGTCATTGCTCACGCCCAAAATGACATCTTTTGTTACTACTGCCCAACTGCGCATGAGTAGCATGATGTGACTTGCAACAAAAACCAAACCATTCGTCATCTACATGCAGAGAGCTACAAGATGACACCCAACACAGTCCATTTCCACACCAAAAACCTTCCTTCACACCCCCAAAATGCTCACTTTGGCTACTACTCCTACTGATGACTTCACCTATAACGTCACAGTTGCTGTGGACTACACACCGAGGGCTTCACTTTGACACCTCACACGACGCACTCGAACCAAGAGTGGTCCCTCAATCCTTGAAAATTGCCACACTGTACTCTTGAGTGGAGCTCTACCGGAAAAAAAATCCAAGATGGCCGCTTTGATGACGTTACGGTGACGTCATTTACCATTTTTTTCTGTCAGATTTTCGAATTTTTTATTTATACAATTTCTTCGCTAAATCTGCATGATAAATTAGTAATATTTATCCGATCTAAAAGAAAATAGTTTTTGCCCACTTTCACAGAAATTTTGAAGAAAAATGACGAAAACATCCCTTTTCTCGTACCCCACGTGGCCGCCATCTTGAATTTCCCCCATAATCCTCTGGCCGGGGGGTTATGCAAATAGGCTCAAAATGACCCAAATATGATAAATTACAAAGTCTCGGAGTATCAGCTCTCAACTTTTTGTCTTTCCGGAGATAGCGCAGAAAGATTGTTGAGGGGCCATAATAACCCCCCCCCGTCCCCCCAACCCGGCCTGGTAGGGTTAGCTTTCTGTGGAACGAAAAAACAAACGACAAGAAATTGAGAGCTGACACTCCGCGACTTTGTAGTTTATCATATTGCGGTCATTTTGCGCCTATTTACAAATCCCCCGAGCAGAGGATCAAGGATAAATTCAAAATGGCGGTCATGTAGGGTACCAGAAAAGTATTGTTTTTGTCATTTTCCTTCAAAATTTCTGCTTTTCCGCGAGAAAAAGTGGGCAAAAACTATTTTATTTCACATCAGAATAATATTTACGTTTATCGTGGCGTTTTGGTGGAGAAATTGAATGGAAAAATCTGACCGAAAAATCTACCAAAACATGTTTTTTTTGAAAATGACGTCACTGCGACGTCATCAAAGCGGCCATCTTGGATTTATTTACATTTTCTGATAGAGGTTAACTATTTTGACAACGAGGCTCCCTCTTACATCATCGCTCAAACGAACTTTTTCCATCTTCTTAACAGTCAACATTCAATTCAAAAATCTGAAACACCCTTGAACGGTGTAGTTACGTTACCAATACAGGCATCTTGATCTCCTTATATACTCATGACGATAAAGCGTGGTCTTATCAGTGAGATATTAACAAAATTAACTGTGTTAATTATTTGAAGGGATTAGTGAGAAATTTTTTGCTATCAGTTGATGAACCTTACTATATATAACAACAATAGAGGAAGTTAGCCAAAAATCTATTTACCCTTCATCGAGAAATTAAAGGAATAGTAAACTCTGCGTAAATTCGTGCTCGACTTGACAGAATTATGCCATCAGATTCCAAAAACACGGGTAGAAAAAATTAACAAAATTCTACAGCTGAGTAAACACCGATTTATCGATCACACTTCAACACTTTGTGATCTGCGGCATGTTGGAATGACTGTGACGTTTGTGGGCCATACTATTTTTATGTAGATGGCGCTGCGAGAAATATGCCTTTGTCATCCGGGCTCCCATAAGGTAAAGCATTAAACAACAACAACGGCAACATTAGCAGCGTTTCTTCTACTGCTATCGGGTGATGTGGCCTAATATTCTTGCCTCAGAAAGAGAGCTTGTGAAATCATATGCAAAATGCCACATGTCAACCTGTATATCAATTCGACATTCATATATCACGATCCTCATAATCGTCTCGGAGCGTAAAGAAAGGTCCACCGATCTGTCAAAAGCCATCGACAGAATAATTTACAATTGGTCTCCATATTATTAGCTACTCTGGCTTGGGCCCAACTACGTCACAGGAATAATGTCAGGTGATATTTAAAGCATTTTCATTGGCTAACGGCTCTCGGGCTTGTTATAGTGGCGACTTCCACGGATTATTGATCTGGGCAATAGTTCTGATGTTCAAAATGATCTCATTCATTCGGAATTACTAGAAAAGCTGATTTGTTTTGTTTTTCGAATACTAATGATATAGTTCTTTCGATATACGTATGTATCATCTTAGGGTTTTCTATTCCTTTAATACAAATATGAGCTGTTTTGCCGTTTATTAATAAACGACATGAGAGAAAACTCATATTGCTTAACTTCAAACTAGATTGTGAATAAATAGTTTCTCGCGTTTTTACATACAGTTATTTAAGAAATAATGGTTTCATAGGCGTGCTAAATTGTTAATTTACGCACGGTTAGTGTGAGAAAGTTTATAAATTTTAGGGCGCGGGCTTTCTCACACTAATCGTGCGTAAATTAACGATTTAGCGCGCCTATGAAAACATTATTTCTGTTCTATTGCACTACTTAAATTGATTATCAACAAAGATTACAATGAAACATTGAAAAAATATGGTAAACGTTCACAACCTTTCTTCCCTTTGTTGAAATATGCCGTCCGCCTCAGTTGGCAGCGTGTCATTATCAATAGACGAGTTTATGTGTTCTATCAGAAGGGGGCGCAGTGAAACATACATGCATACAAGCCTATTTGTGTGGCATTCTTAATCAATCACGATGGAATCAACAGTTAAACTTGAGACAAAAATTTACGTCTTTAATAAATATTAATTTACAGCTTTTCTCAAACAATGAAAAATGTTGCAAGTATTTATTTAACTAGGAAGGAAATTTATATTCACGGTGCTATTGGAAACATTGACATTTTGGAAAAATCGCCAATCGCCTGTGTAACAGATGTGAAATTACAAACATTTGATGTCCGGTAGATATGAAAATATTGCAAGAGAAAATAGGCTGTGTAAGCTATGTAATAGCGGCGCTGTGGGAGATGAGTTTCGTTTCTTAATAGAATGCCCAGCGTTACAGACAGATAGGGAAGAACTCATACCATCTTACTTCACTATAGAGCTAAAGACAGAAACCATTTTGCAGCATTGCTTAACGGAAATAGGAAAACAGTTGGAAAATTGGTACTTTTCATTAGACGTGGTTTAAAATTATGTTAAACCCCGCCATGTAACATGTTGTAATTAAAACTGTTTGTGCTCCATGCTTTCCTGTAAAGTTTGAGCAAATAAATTGATGATGATGATGATGATGATGATGATGATGTAATTTCTGTGGCCTGTAACCGACATCACATCAATGATAGACACACCCACCTCAAGCAGAACCGTGGCAGTCTCAAGCAATGGTTGGTGTAACGGGTAATCTTTAGATGTATTTATTTATAAGACTTGATTATAATATAAAACGAATTTGGTACCTTTAAATATCCGTATTTCCTATTTCGTTTGCCTGTCGGTCCCTGGCTCATTTCGTTTGTTAGCCAGATCTCTTAATTTCTCATCGTCAGCAGAGACAAATCCACCTTTATTCAGCTGATCACACTCGTGTTGTGTCTCATTTAAAACAGCAACAAGAGATTTATCATCTGCGTCTCTCATGAACTTTTCGATCTCCGCTTCTACTTGCAGGGTATCCATTCTATTTGTTTCTTCGATTGTACAGGCAGACGAAACTTTGTCCTGCAATTTATCACCCGCCCTGTGATATGGATTCTCCCGAGTGAACACCTGTGCGTGTCAAGATCACGGTTGTAGATTGCATACGTCACAAAGTTCTTAACTGTGCTAAATCGTGTAATAATTGCACGGTTATCAGTGTGTAATAGGTGTAAGTGTTATAGAATACTCAGTAGATGTCATATTAGTCGGGCAGACGCAGAAATCATACGCGCCTACTGACCCCCCCCTCTAAAATTTGAGGGGATTTCTACCATTTAACTCTAGAGCCTCTTCTCGCAGTAGGGGGTCTGTGGAAGCCAGTTGTGGCCACTCCTCTTTTATCAAATCTCGCCTCTTTGACCTGTAAACCGAGAATGCGGGAAGAGGACGATACGACACCATGCAGCCTATGGCGACATTAATCTCAAAGAAGAGTTATGTTTTTTGCTTTCCAGTAGTACCTTTCGCGGAACTAGAATAATGCTCTTCTCACACAGAGACATCAAACATTGCATTTTTACCCGTATAACCTTCCTTGATTACTTCTGTATATTTATCAATTGCTTTATGTTTATTTCAGACAAATGTACCGGCTGTATCCCGCACAGATGGGCAGTAGCCACCAACTGTTGCTTGGCCCTCTTTTTCTCCTACACGTTAAGACTGGACTTCAGCGTTGCCATTGTATGCATGGTGAAATCAGCAAATGAGAGCTTTCCGTTCATTAGCAATGTGACCAATCAAAGCAGAGCTTACAGTCAAGTGCAAGAGAATGGCAGATGTGAGCTCATGACTTCCGGATCCAAAATTACAGGACAGGTAATATAGTTATGTAGCCAGGAAATTCATAACCGGGAAGATTGGACCATTGTGAGTTGTCTACTGGGCACACAAGTAAATATAGCCTATCTCTTCACGATCGTGAATTTATTGGGGGTTTTTTATTTACTGGGGTTGTTGAAGCTTTTTTCTCCATAAAATGAAGGTGGTACTTTGGAAAGGGTCCAGTCTGCTTGGGAAGCTCGGTATTTCCGTGCGTAATACATGCTTCTCGCACACGTGTTGCTAGAGTGATATAGTATAATGGGCCAGTCGATAACATTTCTTATTTGCAGCCATTCAAGTGACTGAAATAAACGAAAAAAGGGAACCATTGTAGTTAAGCATTTGAGATCCGGGGCCCGGATCCGGTCTTTAGGATTGTCCGAGGTTGACTTCTACTTGGGGTCCAGGTCCGAGTCCCGGTTTGGAGGCTGAAAATGTCCGGTGGATAAGAGTGTCCGGGTCCTATCTCTCGACCCACCTAGGACAGTTTTCTCTACATTGGGTACAAGTGTCCAACCTTGGTTCCAATAGAAAAGGATATGGAAAGGGACACTAATAAATCATCAGGACATTCTTATCCATCACACCGGGTCCGGTAAACTGTTGGCTTCAACTTCGGTCCTGGTCCGGGGCCCGGGTCCGGTCTTTAGTCCTTTCACCGCTTGATCTTGACTTGAAGTCCCGTTCCGGAGTTCGGGTCTGGATCATTCTAGTAAACCAGCGATTTTAGCACAACATGATCGATCTCCGTTCGAGTTAACTAAGGTGATTTTGTTACTTTTATTATTCAGTCATTTGAAGGTAAAACATTTTACTCCAATGATTATGCATCTACATCTGAGAAAACTTAGACGCTGTACTGGAAATTACATCTAACGCTGTCCAGTAACCATGAACATCTCGTTTTCGCCAAATAACGCGAGAAGAATAAGCCAATCACAATGCCCTTCACACCACCTTTCGGCCCGAAGAAGTAAACAGTTTCACAGTCTTTGTCAACATAAAACTCTATTGGTGTTTAATATCTCCATCAATTTCGCTACGACCACTTTATTGAGGCTTCTGCAAAGTGGTACATGTACAACCGTCGCTGATTTACTTATGTTAAACTGAACAATATAGTCGTGTAGTACGCAGCCTACGGGTAAATATGTGATATAAATTTCATTTTACATGTATATGTGAAAAGTTAATCTGCAGAACTGCAGAAGGGTGAAGCTCTCAGACGTCTTTCGGCGCGTCGGATGTGTAATCGTGTATTTCGGCGGAAATTGCCAGAAGTGTATTGTGGTACTAGTAAAGAAAGACGATTCTAACATACCTTCAGTCCGTCTCAATGTTATAGTATTGTACCGAAAGAGGTGGTGAATTCCAGATAAACACCGGCGAACACCTGTAGTGCTGTGACGTTGTCGGCTAGCCGGGATAACCATAGTGAGCGCGCGCGTAACTGATACTTTCCCACAATTTGCAACAATGTTCGCATTGACCAGCTGGGAAGTGACGCCTCATTCAAAAATTGATTTGGTCAATGTGGAAGGCATACACTAACATATTTTAGCTAATTTAATAGAATTCCGTAATAAATATTCGATTGTGCATGTCCGAATCGAAATACAGACCTCGGAAGTCGGTTTCAAATTCCCGAGATTAACACCAGTTGGTACTCGTCCAGCAGTTTAGGCCCTCGGCCTGTGGCCTCGGGTCTAAACTGCTAGACTCGTGCCAACTGGTGTTTATCTGGGAAAGGACTTTAGAGCATTTCCATCATAGCTCTCTAGATTTGTATCTAATACCGCTTATGCCGGTGCTAGGGGCCGTGTGGTCATGTCATCCAAGTTGCCACATGAACAGGTACAATAAAAGCGTACCTGAGATACAACACATATCACGAATCGTTGGAGTCTTGGTATGTGCTGTAGAATAGGTTAACCAGAAAACTGTAAAGTCATGTGGCTCTGTCAGTATGTCGGCACCTCTTCCCACTTCACATATATGCGTTGTAATTTTTACCTGTATATGGCGAGATTCTGCTCGTGGACGTTTCGTCACCGAAGCCCGTCCCCTGTACAGACCTTTTGGTCTTTGATATATGTTGGCATTGTGGGAAGTTGATGCTGGGTCGACATAGGGTCTTACAGACTAGTCTTTTATGTTAAATACCGTCATTTTCATCTGACAACGATACGGCTCACCGATCCCCAGTGTACGAGTTGTCACAGCGACACAGCTCACCAGTTACCAACACATATCACGAATCGTTCGATTCTTGGTATGTGCTTTAGAATAGGTTAAGCAGAAGACTATACTGTGAAGTAATGTGGCTCTGTTAGTATGTCGGTACCTCTTTCCACTTCCCTTATATACCTTTAGATGGGTAAACGGCCCTAGGTCAGGTGCAATACGGAAGTACCAAAATGAAATACTTCCACTACAAGAAATTGTAGAAGTACAATATTATATTGTATACTTAGAAAAATTTCAAGGCACTGAGTCTCGTGGTTCTCGAGTAACAGGGCCGTGAAGTAGGGCATTCGTGCAAAATAGTTGATTCTGCGTAGAAAACAATTCTTATTGTTCTCTGCAAACATATGAAGATAAACGATAACCAGAACCAGATTTGGTCTACGACTAGCGAGTATGCTGTATCAAGCTGTTTCTGGTTATCGTTTATCTTCATATGTTTATAGAAAGAAATGTGAGGTGTTTTCGCCTCAAAATTGGCGATTTTGTACGAATGCACTACTTCACGGCCCTGTTATTCGAGAATGATGAGACTCAGTACCTTGACACTTTTCTGAATATACAATATAATATTGTACTTCATGCAAACTGAACAATTTCTTGTATATGCAATATTTTATTTTTGAAACTTCTATACCGCACCTGTTTGGGGCCGTTTACCCATCTAAACATACATGGTCCTTTGAAACCCCTTCCTCGGTCTTTATTTCTTAAATATATCTCACGATTATGACGAAAAGTAGTACAATAACTACATGGAACATTGGAGTTATGAAACATACATCAACGGTATTGGTTCTACATTGTACGTTCGCTTATATCTCCGTCACGAAATGGAATGACTTGAACGTTTCGTACTATTGGCTTGAGAAAATACGGATACCTAAAATAAATTTTAAAAAATATGCAGAGAAATTTCTCGAAAAAACATGCGGATCTGGGGAATAAGACTACAGCCAGAATACACAACTGGAGGAGGCTGTGAGATCTTTCAGATTTCATAAAGAATATTGCACAGCTAAGTTGACGGTCATGAAGCGAATGTAGAACCGATACTTTCTGTGTATTTTCTACGCACGCATGTTCCATTTTTCACACTTTGTTTAAGCAAGAAGTTATGATCTTTCTTTTCACCATACTTGAGAGATATCTTCCTTTCTTTAATGCCATGCACTCAGGACAATTTACGCCGGAATATAAACACACATGGTGTATTCAAGTTGAGAGTTGCTTTGTGCCGAAAAGAGTCCGAGATTTGAAACTGGTTAGATTACAAATATATTACTATTTCGAAGGGAGGAGAATTTGAATGGAGTAAGAAGACCCAGGCGGAACTATTGGCTGCATTCTCCTATGGATATATCGCCACCCAGATAATAGGGGGATGGTTGGCCCGGCATTATGGAACACGGAGAGTCTTGGGATTCTCAATGATGGTTACAGTCTTAGCTACCTTTATAACACCGGTGTCAGCCAGGACACACGTGTATTTACTCTTTGCTGTTCGTCTAATTGCAGGGTTATCGCAGGTAAATATATTCCCCCACTCACACTATCCACTGAATATTTTAGGTAACGGTATCACACTGTCATCAATAACGATTTAGACCTGCACCCATTGAACATTGTAAATGGTTTTGTAACTACATGTATAATGAGGGCGTCAGACCCGACATCCATATGACCCTAGCTTGTATGACGTTTGACAGTTCGGGAGTGAGCGAATGAATGATTTAACGTCGCTTTCAACTATATTTCAGTCATACATGTATCACGAAGATTGGGTCCTAAACGTCGTGATATGACATAAATATAGTTGAAAGCGAGGTTTAAGGACACGAATAGAACGTCTGTCTCTCGCGTCGACAAGAGAGACGGTTACACTTTTGACAAAGATAACTACCCATTTCTGGATAGTCCTGTTCCACAAAGGTCTACATAAGGCGTATACTTGGTACCTCGCCTGGTAACATTTACGAGATCAGAGTGCAGAGTGTATACGATTTCAATTAATGTATTATTGGAGAAAGTTGTCAAACAAGGATATTCCGCGAAATGCCTTCATTCAAAGTTTCTCAAAGTCTCTGATAAATATCTTACACCGACGGCAAAATACGATCATAGCGTGCAAGATATCTTGCGTTACCTTCATAACTTGTGTCTAATTCCGCTTAACCCGGGCTAGAGACCGTTTGAGTATCATGTGTTTTATATCGCCATGATGTTCAAATGAACTGTAACAATCAACTTTTGAGCTGAATACTCTTGAAATCGACTTGGGTATTGGATAGAAAATAATGGTCAGTGATGAGGATTTTATGCAAAGGACATCACGATGTCTTGTTGACATCATTAAGGACATCACGATGTCTTGTTGACATCATTTAACATTGTTGACAGCTTCTCTATTGTAGGAAGCCATCTTGTCTTTTTCATTACGTTTATTTCATACGCATTGGAACTGTTATACGAAAAGCGTCTTTCGATTATTGACCCGAACATTCTTTGATGGACGACGGCTGAATATTGAATGTCGGATCAGTAGCCTGCTATGCGAATACCATTGCGCGTATAATAGTTAAATCAAACCGGTATCATTCAATAGGGCGTTGCACTTCCGGCTGTTTCCAACCTTGCTGGACGATGGGCCCCACCTCTGGAGAGATCTCGCTTCTTGACCATATGCCATGCCGGTATTGTGTTTTAATTTGAATGTGTGGAATTATACCCATGAAAAATTTCTCTAAGATTAAAAAATAACGCTCATAAGCTTCCCATTCAAAGTTTCAGCTTCTATGTTGGTTTCACTTTGGTGCTAACGATTGAAGTTCGCGAAAAGGATATAGATTTGAAAGATAATACTTTGACACCGCTTGTTGCAGTACTTCATTTGATGTCGTGGTACTCAGGCAGCTTTAATTTGCATGTTTGGTCACAGTTTAATCAATACATCACAGCGATATAGTGTTCACTCATTATTTTGTAAATAAAATTATGTGAGTGTTCTCAGGACATCATTGAGTAAAGATAAAAAAAGAGAACGTTTTGATCATTTTGATCATTTCGTTTTGATCATAATTCCCCGACTGACAATTTGAATGGAGGTTATTTTTTTACTTTATTATTTTATCCTCAGGATTCCCACTTGGTTACGTCGTTTCCTTCGGCGTTTCAGGTTTACTTTGTGCTTATGGTTTCGATCATGGCTGGGCATCTATATTTTACACGTTCGGTAAGATTCGCATTTTCTATAATATAGGCTCAAACTATTCGATGGTGAGGTTTGGGCATGTTTGAACAAATCCACTCCTGATTACATAATTGTGTTGCCAGATAGGCAAGGTTTGATAATTGGAACATTTAATTCGTGTCCTGTATGTCTCCTGAAATCCATCGAAGGTTCCCGAATGCAAGTATTTGCGTTCTGTGCATTATAGTTATCTCCCATTCATTGATGGATTCTGATTTCTATCAAAGCTCGAGGAGTGGAAACACGACAGCAGGACAATTCTTTTCAACTATAGTAAGCCAACTATAGTAAGCCACCTCGTTAGTAGTATACACCGAGCATTTCGAGCCAAAAGCGCTTCAGTGCGCATGCGCAGAACCTTTTGTGACGTCACAGCGACCTGTTTTGGGGCGGTATTGGGGCGGTGTGCGCATGCGTGTGGTTGGTGGGATGGAGGTGGTGGTGGGTTTAAGATGGCGGCTGTGGTTGGTGGGATGGAGGTGGTGGTGGGTTTAAGATGGCGGCTGTGGTTGGTGGGATGGAGGTGGTGGTGGGTTTAAGATGGCGGCTGTGGTTGGTGGGATGGAGGTGGTGGTGGGTTTAAGATAGCGGCTGTGGTTGGTGGGATGGAGGTGGTGGTGGGTTTAAGATGGCGGCTGGTGGGATGGAGGTGGTGGTGGGTTTAAGATGGCGGCTGTGGTTGGTGGTGGGATGGAGGTGGTGGTGGGTTTAAGATGGCGGCTGTGGTTGGTGGGATGGAGGTGGTGGTGGGTTTAAGATGGCGGCTGTGGTGGTGGGATGGAGGTGGTGGTGGGTTTAAGATGGCGGCTGTGGTTGGTGGGATGGAGGTGGTGGTGGGTTTAAGATGACGGATTGTAGAAAAATGTATAAAAGCAGGCGATTTTTAGGGGTGGGGTGTATTCATTGCACTACCCTGCGGAGCACTCTGACTGACCTTACCTGACCAGCCTGCCTGCCTGAAACACCTCTAGCCTGCTTCACTTCTAGCCAGCCAGCCAGCCTGCTTGCCTGCTTGTATGAGCTGTGGAGAACCTTTTACTTTTTTTCATTTTACCAGTGCAAATTCACCAGACTATTACACCGTAGCAGTTACTCACCAGTCTGAGTCCAAAGTCATGGAGTCATCATTTTTAGTGAAGCTTCGAAAGTACCGTGTTCGCCTCATTGATGAAATGCAGCATGTGGCCGAATTATGTGATTTGCTTATGGAGGAAAACATACTTCTGAAACAGCATGTCGAAGATATCATGGCTCAGAAAACCACTTCAGCACAAAACAGAGCCCTCATCGATGGTCTAGTGCGCTGTACCCCCTATGCATTTCTAGCCTTCGTGGCGGGGATGAAGAAGACGGGAAATGAAGAACTAGCAGATCTACTTCAAGCCGACGTTATACAAGATGATGGTATCTTAGTCATGGATACTACCGAAGAGCGTACAGCTAGCAAACGTACGCGCCCAGCGTCTGGTGTACCTGCCAAACGCGCTGCACGACCCAAACGGCCCCGACTAACACCTTTACAAATACCTGAGTCAGTGCTTCAGCCAGTACCCCAGCAAGTGCCTGTGAAACAAGAAGAAGAAGAAGAGGTGCAACTTCCTATGTCTGTGCAGGATATCAATAACATTATCCAGCAGGCCTACCAGGCAGCCCACACGGACATTTGGGAGCTCTCAGCCTATGTAACTGTGAGTGTCAAAGACGAAGAAGTGCATTTTAACGCACCGGCCTATAACGACAGACCCGCTAGGCATATTGCCTTGACCTTCGACACCTGGCAAAATCTAGAGACCCTTGATTACGCCATCGATGCGGTTATTCGCGACCAGGGGGGTGACGAAGCGAAATTTGATGTGGGTGACGACATCTTTGTCAGCTGTGCCTATTTCAACGACCAGCTCCTGGTGCATATCCGTAAATGGAAAATGAGGTTAGATACGCAAGAGCGTGTTCCTTGTCCTCAGGGTGTCACCTTGAAAATAACGGCGTGGCGGAAGTTGCAGAGTCTCACAGGTACAATTCGTCAAGCCCTGGCTTACCAGGTGTCTCACTATATTTATAAGAAGTACATCGACACAGTCCTGGATCTTATCAGACCTCGCATTCGACACTTGCGTACCCAAGCATGTGCAGGCTGTGGGAACAACAGTCCGATAAACATGCATACGTGTGTGGACCATAGTGTATCCTCATACGCGCTGATCACTGAGGCACTACAGGGCGTGACCGAGGAGCAAATTGCCCTGGCATTGGAAGCTGCCTGCGCTCCCAGAATTCCACGTGAAGAGATTGCTACCTATATCTACGTGCACCAGGGGCGGAAAGACGATGATGAGTTCAAACAAGTCTTGTTGCATAATTATTGAACAAGTGTGGTGTTGAAAAACATTTACCGTATTCCTACACGTTCATTGAAGCGGCTTGAGAGCGTATAATTGTATTAAAAATTCAATACTCAGAGTTTTTTACTGTTAATTGTATTAAAATTCAATACTCAGAGTTGAAGACGTTCATTCTATTGTCTTGTTGTATAAATATTGAACATTTTCAAGTCTTATTGCATTGCAACATTCAGACATTATCATCTGCCAGTCTATGTCGCACAGGGTCGTCAACGACAGTGACAAATATCTGCAATCATGCAAAAACACCCCTCCCCTCCCCCTCTTTCTAGTCCAAGCCCCTGTGCTGGTTCAATAATTTCAGTCCGTTATGATTCGGGCTGTAATGTTATTCCTTTTACCGATGTAACATGTCGCACAGGGTCGTCAACGACAGTGACAAATATCGGTAATCATGCAAAAACATCTCCCCTCCCCCCACCCCTCTTTTTAGTCCAAGCCCCTGTGCTGGTTCAATAATTTCAGTCCGTTATGATTCGGGCTGTAATGTTATTCCTTTTACCGATGTAACATGTCGCACAGGGTCGTCAACGACAGTGACAAATATCGGCAATCATGCAAAAACACCTCTCCCCTCCCCTCTTTCTAGTCCAAGCCCCTGTGCTGGTTCAATAATTTCAGTCCGTTATGATAACACGTTCATTCTATTTGTGTTAATAAAAATAGTAGAAAATTAAAAAATGGTTGTTAGTGTTCATTCTTTCTTTTTTTGCAATTGTATTAAAAAAATTTTTTTGCAATTGTATTAAAAAAAAAAATTTCATAGGGATGATGGGAGCTGGTGTTATTTTTTTGGTGCTTTGAGTTTAGAAGTTTTCCCTTTCGGAAAGATGGGGTGGCTGTAAAAACAGCCTTTGGAAAAGTGTTACGACACTTGTTTTAGGAGCGGTAAATTCTCTTTACCCCGGCTACCTGCTTCCTACACACGGGACACTTGATCTTTAAATGCTGTTCGTCCGTTTCAGCGCAGTGGCACATGTCCCCTATACATGTTAGCGTCACCCAGCATTCTTGACATAGGCATAAATGCCCGCACGGAAATAGGGCGTACAGGTATTCCTCGTCTGTAAACACACTGCAGCTTGATTTACTTTCTTCTTTTTGTAGGTCTTCTTCTTGTTTTGAAATCATAACGTCCATTTGATTCATGTCTTGTCTCATGTGATTAATCTGTTCGTTCAGGCGGGTTACCTCGGCCCAAGAGCATGGTGGTGGTGGTGTTGTTGTTTCCGTAGCCGACTCGGTAGCCGACGTTGCTTCCGTTGGCCTCGTCGTTATAATCGGAGTTTGCGTAGCCGTTGTATTTGCTGGAGGTCTGTTACTGTTTAACCAGGGGAGTTCTTCTTCTTCATCAGTTATATCCTGATCTTCTTCTTCCATGGCCACCCTCCTGATTTCTTGGTCTTGTTCTTGACTTCGCTGTCTTATCAACCTGGCATCTTCTTCCATTGCCGCCCTCCTCAGCTCTTCCAGTTGTTCTTCACTTCGCCGTATCATCGTTTCGTCGGCAATAACCTGCTGAAAGCTTGTAATTATTGCCACTCCACCATCGTTATGTTCATCTCCACTCGTAATCACCTCTCTGTGTTCTCTAGGTTCTCTAGGGTCTCTAGGATCGGTGAATAGTCTTCGTCTTGTACCCATGATTGTAGTTGTGAATAAATGGCAACATACTACGCGTTATTTATAGTCTAGGCGTTCTGTGGGTGGTGGGATGGAGGTGGTGGTGGGTTTAAGATGGCGGCTGTGGTTGGTGGGATGGAGGTGGTGGTGGGTTTAAGGTGGCGGCTGTGGTTGGTGGGATGGAGGTCGTGGTGGGTTTAAGATGGCGGCCTGTGGCAGTGGGTCCAAGATGGTAGTATCTGCTAAAACATTTTGTGTTTTATTTTCCCAACTTTAAAACGGGTCTCATTTTTTGCAATAAATGTGAGTTCACTGCAGCAAAAAACTAGGAAATTTTATTTTTTTTTATCCTTGAGCTACGGTAACTCACTCCCCATTTGACACCCATAGCTGTACTCACATTTTGCCTGCACACTGTGTTACTGTAGCTCAAGGATAAAAAAAAAAAAAAATCCTAGTTTTCTTTCGATAAACCAGCTACAATTTTCAGGGTGATATTATAAGGCTGTGAGCAACATACTTGACGTATTTTTACCCAGGAAAACCGATTTATTTCCAGTGTACCGGGTTTTCCACACTACCACACCGTAACGTTACGCGTCTAAAAATCGATAAAATCATTAAAAATAGTGGCTTAGTCTACCGCTACCCTGCTAAATTTTTAAATGCTACACCATCAGTTGCCCCAGTTCAACTTGAAATAAAATGTATACGTGCACTCGCATTTATTGCAAAATCACACTGGTTTAAAATTGCAAAAGAAACACAGAAATATTTCTCCAGCGTAAGTGACCACAAAAAAAATATAAAAATTTCGCTGACGTCCGCGCATTACACTATAAATAGCGCGCAGTATTTACTGATCCACATTCACAATTATGCCAGTGTCTACTAGACGTGCAGAAGCTTTTCATTTTACGAGTGCGAATTCACCAGCCTATTACGTGGTATTTGATGAGCCTGTCATGGAGTCATCCCTGTTGGCTGAAATCATGGATATTGACATACCAGACTTGATGACAAATCATGATGATGATAATGAACTACAACTGCTCAGAGCCATCGATATGGTACATGACGAGCCATGGATCGATGCTATTATAGGAGACTTATTTAAAGACGAACCCCAGGACCACCCTAATGAAGACCCCCCAGCAGCGACACCGGATCTTACCACAGACGAACCCCAGGACCACCCTAATCAAGACCCCCCAGCAGCGACACCGGATCTTACCACAGTCGAATACCAATGTTTTGACGACATCGACCGAGTGCTACAAGATATGTTGAAACAACAAAGCCTCCAAGCTAAAGGAGAACAAGAAGCACGAGAAACGGAAGAAGAACAAAAAACAGAAACAGAAGAAGAAGAAACAGAAGAAGAAACAACAGAAACAGAAGAAGGACAAGAAGGAGAAGAAGGCAGCGAAGGACAAGAAGGACAAGAAGGAGGCGAAGGACAAGAAGTAGAAGAAAGCCAAGAAGGCGAAGGACAAGCGAAAAAGGAGAAGAGGAAAGACTCAAGAAGAAACAGAAAAGACTCAAGAAAAAACAGAAAAGACTCAAGAAAAAACAGAATAAGAGAGAACACAAAAGACTCAAGAAAACTCAGAAAACAGGCAAGAACAAATAGACAAGACACAAGAAACAGAAAAGACGCAAGAAAAAACAGAATAAGAGAGAACACAAGAAAAATAAGCCAAAAAGAAAACGAAGACGTGATCCACTACGCTTCCGCAATAACAACAACACTGGCATCCAACACAGAACGCCAAGGAGCCTCCTATTTACACTGCGTGGAATGCTGTAACCACTTTGCCAAATACGCTATTTTCCCATGTGGGCATCAGGCTTTGTGTGTAGCTTGTATACATCGACATGCCCAAATACCAGAGTGTCGGGACGATTACAAACCCCTAGTGTGTGAATTCATAGCCTTGGTATGCCCAGTGTGTACTGTGAGAAGACAACGCCAACTGGCCCCAACGATGTAATCGCTTACATATTCCAAAGGTTCTTTTCAGAACCACCCCATCTTTCCGAAAGGGAAAACTTCTAAAAACTGAAAAAGCACAAAAATAAAAAAAATATAACACCAACTCCCCCCCCACACACACACACACACATAAAAACACCTCTCCTCCCCCTCTTTCTAGTCCAAGCCCCTGTGCTGGTTCAATAACTTCAGTCCGTTATGATTCGGGCTGTAATGTTATTCCTTTTACCGATGTGTAAAAGTAGTAATATGTCGCACAGGGTCGCCAACGACAAAAACAACCCCCTCCCCCTCTTTCTAGTCCAAGCCCCTGTGCTGGTTCAATAATTTCAGTCCGTTATGATTCGGGCTGTAATGTTATTCCTTTTACCGATGTAACATGTCGCACAGGGTCGTCAACGACAGTGACAAATATCGGCAATCATGCAAAAACATCTCCCCTCCCCTCCCCCTCTTTCTAGTCCAAGCCCCTGTGCTGGTTCAATAATTTCAGTCCGTTATGATTCGGGCTGTAATGTTATTCCTTTTACCGATGTAACATGTCGCACAGGGTCGTCAACGACAGTGACAAATATCTGCAATCATGCAAAAACACCCCTCCACTCCCCCTCTTTCTAGTCCAAGCCCCTGTGCTGGTTCAATGATTTCAGTCCGTTATGATTCGGGCTGTAATGTTATTCCTTTTACCGATGTGTAAAAGTAGTAATATGTCGCACAGGGTCGCCAACGACAAAAACAAACCCTCTCCCTCTTTCTAGTCCAGGCCCCTGTGCTGGTTCAATAATTTCAGTCCGTTATGATTCGGGCTGTAATGTTATTCCTTTTACCGATGTGTAAAAGTAGTAATATGTCGCACAGGGTCGCCAACGACAAAAACAACCCCCTCCCCCTCTTTCTAGTCCAAGCCCCTGTGCTGGTTCAATAATTTCAGTCCGTTATGATTCGGGCTGTAATGTTATTCCTTTTACCGATGTGTAAAAGTAGTAATATGTCGCACAGGGTCGTCAACGACAGTGACAAATATCGGCAATCATGCAAAAACACCCCCCCTCTCCCTCCCCCTCTTTCTAGTCCAAGCCCCTGTGCTGTTATGCCGCTCATTTTGCACCAAATTTTTGCATGGTTAGCCCTAAAAGACTGAGAGAAAAAAAAAACCTATGTGTTTGTAAGTAAGAGATTGGTCCTCAAAAGGACCGTTAATCGGGCAGGGATTGTTTTTTGGTGTTGCAGTTTGCTAATGCGATAGAATAAAGAGGGGATTATGGAGGACCTGTGATTTGAATTTGTGCCAAGTTAGAAGCTCTCTTTCGAAAGCAATGGTTGGCCCTGAAAAGGGCCTTTGGAGTTCAATTTGTTCACCCTGTTTTCTTCAGGGGGGGAATTTTCCTGTCTACTCCCTTACATGTTGCTCACGGAGAAATAGCGGTACGGCCTCAGTTGGTACCTGTGGTTTCCCTCTTCGTGGTCAGTAATCGGAAGGTCTTGTATGAAGCGTGCGGGTGGTATTTCTGCTATATCCACATATTCTGGCTCCACGACTGGGGGCTCTTGTTGTTGTCGTGGGGGTGGTGGATACAACTCCTCCATCGCCGCTTTCAAGTGCACCAACCACTCCTCATCCGTTACGGTTCGTGCTAACACGATGAGGACGCGGAGAATCCTGGCCACTTGTTGATTGAAATGGTTGTCCACTTGTTGGCACCAGCCTTGAAGTTCTCTGAGCCAGAAATCTTTGACGTCCTTCACCATTTTCTCTCTCTCCCTGCGTGCTGCCGTCATTCCCCCCGAATCCTTTGTGGTCGACATCTTGGCTGCAACACGGCGGTTCATAACACGGCGGTTCATTTTTCTTCAAATGTTGATACGTCTTTTCTGATGTCTGTGAAAGATTTTGGAATGCCCCACATCATGCTCCCGCTGGCTTTTATAAAAATTGCGCGGACGTCGGCGAATTTTTTATATTTTTTTTGTGGTCACTTACGCTGGAGGAGGAGGGAATTTAGCTTAATGTCACACTCAAGTTTGTTTCACTCATATGGTGACAGTCAGTTTGGTTGGTGGAGGAAGCCGGAGTACCCGGAGAGAACCACCGCCCTTCGGCAAGTAACTGACAACTTTCACACATGGACCAGCTGGGCTCGAACCCGTGCCGGTTCAGCGGTGTGAGGCTAGCGGTCACCAGCGAAGCGCCTTAGACCACTCGGCCATCGAGGGCCCCACTTACGCTGGAGAAATATGTTTGTGTTTCTTTTGCAATTTTAAACCAGTGTGATTTTGCAATAAATGCGAGTGCACGTATACATTTTATTTCAAGTTGAACTGGGGCAACTGATGGTGTAGCATTTAAAAATTTAGCAGGGTAGCGGTAGACTAAGCCACTATTTTTAATGATTTTATCGATTTTTAGACGCGTAACGTTATGGTGTGGTAGTGTGGAAAACCCGGTACACTGGAAATAAATCGGTTTTCCTGGGTAAAAATACGTCAAGTATGTTGCTCACAGCCTTATAATATCACCCTGAAAATTGTAGCTGGTTTATCGAAAAAAAACTATAGAAAAATAGCCTCCGTTTCAGTGCGGGGCCAACGTGCAGAGTTGCGAATGATTTTGGTGCGCTGTGGATGACGCCATCTAGCGGCCGTTACAGGCACTGAGAATGGAATTTCTATCGGCTTGAGGGGTCATCTGCTAATAACCAATAGGCCGGTGAAGCATCTGGAGACGATTTCAATGTTGCTTTCTCTCCCCCCCCCCTGTGAGCGAATTCTTAATTGTTACAGTCCAGGCACAAATGACACGCAGATGTAGCGTCGCAAATGTTCTGAAGTATATTTATCTTGGAGCGAGCCTACAAAATTGCATTGTAATCTCAATTTAATTATTTTCTAGAACAGGGTACGGGTACGATACGATACGATACGAATTTTATTACGATGAAATAACCGACTGAAATTATTGAACCAGCACAGGGGCTTGGACTAGAAAGAGGGGGAGGAATGTTTTTGCATGATTGCAGATATTTGTCACTGTCGTTGGCGACCCTGTGCGACATGTTACTACTTTTACATGTAAAAGGAATAACATTACAGCCCGAATAGGGGTTTTTTTTTTTTTTTTTTACTCACGAGTCATTAGCAAGAATCGATATATACACATTTGCCTGGTCGGTGTTTTGTCATTCACCACTATGGCAGCGCACGGAACGGAGCTTGCCTTCTTCCAACTCACGCCTGAGGTTATCCTCATCGTCTATGACCATGAACTGCAGCTCATCGAAGAACATCCCCGAGAGGTGAAGCTATGTTTAAGCCTAGCAGGCTGGACTCTATTGACACGGTTGTTACAGGGAAAAGAGCCCGAAGTCGATTTCATGCACGTGGGAGTCGGTGTCTACCTGCGAAGTGGTAGAGATGATTCTTTTTTTCCCCGGTTAGAACAGTGTGGTGGTACCTGTATCCTACTCCGGCCGGCATTATGGCAGGCGCTGAAAGCTATTATTACCGACGTCCACGACGTACTCTACCCTCAGGCGAACTCTGTAGCCACGCGCACTCTTACACCGGACTGCACCCTATTGTTGTACCCCCAACGCGTGGAGCTCATCGATGACGATAGCATATGTTGGTGTACGTCTGAACCAGCGCGTGTCTCTTTATCCCCGGAAGGCTGGATTACCTTGAAACGCGTGTTATGCGGTAACCTCGACGGTGATAGCATTCACCTGTGTGACGACGTCTACATTTTCCGCGGTCCCTATTTTGCGCGACTCCTTTGTCTCAAGCGAGGTGGTTTTACTCTGGACCCCGATCTATGGACGGCTTTGCAACAAGTAGTCCCCATGGTCGATGAAGTACTCTCTCCACAGGATCCCCTCACAGAATAGTACGACTCATGTCTGTACCCCCTTACCTGACACTATAAATACCAGGGGTGAGACAGAGTGTGTGTCATTCACCGTTCGACATTTAGAGCAAGCATGTCATCCGACCTACGAGCCATCCTGCCCCTTACACCCCAGGCGGGGCTACACGTCTTTGAAGATAAAGTCACCCTGGTGGAAGACTGTGGAGCTATTTGCTGGGCGCCCGCTGAGACTCTATCGAATACGGTGACGCTACAGCGTGACGGCTGGACTAAATTTAAACGGGTGTTGAACGATGAGCTCGACGGACACCTCATCCACATAAACAATGCCATCTACGTATACCGTGGGCCTTTCTTCGCACGCCTGGGCCGCTACCAAGACCCTACGCGAAGCTTCACCCTAGACCCCCATCTGTGGTCAGCCTTGGAGAAAGTAGTGCCTATTGTGGACCAGCTGTTTACACCGGACGAGCGATCATCAGACGAGTTGGCGTGGGCTCGTGCTATGGAGGACGCGCTGGCTGAACCCCATGAAAAACTACATGAATCCGATACAGCCGGGGAAGACGAAAGTACTATATCTATAGGGTCCACAGAGGCTAGAGTGTCAGTGTCACCTGATGAAGCGAACACACCGGACGGGGACCCACAGGCACCCCGATGAGGGGTAGGAAGACGGTGATGAGGGGGACCCGAAAGGGAAAAAAGGGGTCAGCATCTACAGTGAACAAGGTGTTAACCGATTTGTATTACAACCCTACCAGTCCAGCCGCGTATAGCGCTGTGGGAGCGCTCGCTCGAGCTGTCCATTCCCAAGGCATCAGTCGAACTGAAGTTCGAGACTGGTTAAAAACCCAAGACACTTATAGTTTACATCGAGCAGCCCGACGACATTTTCGCCGTAACCGAGTCATCGTAGGAGGCATAGACGCGCAATGGCAGGCTGATTTAGTGGATATGAGTCGATTTGCACCTCACAATGATGGACATCGGTACATGTTGACCTGTATCGATATTTTATCCAAGTATGCCTGGGTACTACCCATTCGCACCAAAACAGGAGAAAATCTAGTACGGGCGTTCCAGCAGATTTTCAAGACGGGGCGCAAACCCCTTTATTTGCAAACGGATGAAGGCACAGAATTTCTCAACCGACCCTTTCAAGCCTTTCTTAAGAAACAGAAGGTATTTTTCTTCCATACGTACAACGAGACCAAAGCCTCTGTGGTGGAACGATTCAATCGGACCTTCAAAGGACGAATGTACAAGTATTTTACCGCCCAAAACTCCCGACGGTACATCGATGTACTACCTCAACTGGTCCAAGGGTACAATCGAGCCTATCATCGCAGTATCCAGCGAGCTCCCCTCGATGTCACAGAACGCAACGAACATCAAGTGCGTGGTACGCTGTACTCACCCAGTCCACCACCACTCACGTCACCCCGTTACAAACGTGGAGATGTGGTACGGATCAGTAAAGTGAAAGGACAATTTGAGAAAAGTTACTTGCCCAACTGGAGTGACGAGCACTTTGTCATCGTTCACCATAAACCTCGACAGCCACACGTCTATCAACTGGAGAATCTACAAGGAGAAACACTGCAAGGCACGTTTTACGAGGCAGAATTACAACCCATAGTGAAAACACCGAAAGACTACTACACGGTGGAAAAGATTTTGAAAACGGAACGTCGACGTGGCATTCCCTATCATTTCGTCAAATGGCAAGGTTGGCCCCGTTCGTTTAATTCCTGGGTGTCAGGCCGTGACATGAAACGCCTATAAATTCTAACCCCTATCACCTCCATCCTTCAGTGTAGGGTTGTACCATGGATAGTGCACATCTACCCTTACTGTTACGCACTCGAAAAGCACAAGTGGGTACTGTAGTGTGTGTAGTAGTGCTTCTGGGTACGTTATTTGGAGGCGTGTTCTACGATTTGGCGTACGTGATATCCTGTTCCAACACCCTGCGCTCCACAATTCCACCTCAAGCATCCACCACTTCGATCACTACGACGCTGCCTACGCCATCCAAGACGGCAAGGTACCGCCACGTATCAACCCAGACACCCACGCCTACCACGTGGCCGACGACGTCACCGATCTCATCCACCACGTCACCTGACCGCCACATCCATCCACCCACGCCTACGACGACGCCCCGTACTACCACGACGCTCCGTACTACTACTACGACTCCACGTGATCACCCGTCACCCCTGAGAAGCGACCACCCTTCCACTCCATCATCACCACCACCTAGTACACCTACCACCACTACGACGCTAACAACATTTAGAGTGCACGAATCGCGTTTACCACGGCAACGGTACCCGATCGACTACGATCCCCGGTGGGATCCACGACAACGGGGGTGGGCCTCTGAACGCCGAGCGCAAATCACCAAATAAAAAAAACTATGGATCCTCGGTGGCAGCATCCTTTGACGTGTCTCATCGCTGGACCGACAGGGTCGGGAAAAACACACTTCGTTCAACGTCTCATCCAACACGGGTCAGCCCTCATTTCACCTCCTCTAGCTCGCATCCTGTGGTGTTATGGCGCTTGGCAACCCACGTACGAGGAACTGGCACGTGTCCCGGGACTCACCTTAATGGAAGGCTTACCCCCTGAGGATACGCCCAAGAACACGTTGGTGGTGGTGGACGATTTCATGACGGAAACGGACAGTCGAATCACCCGCCTCTTTACCAAAGGAAGCCATCATCGTCGGTTGAGCATCATCTACATCGTGCAGAATCTCTTCAGTAAGAACAAAGAGCACAGGAACATTAGTTTGAATGCTCAGTATGTGGTGTTATTCAAAACCCCAGAGACGCTTCCCAAATTACGCACCTGGCCCAACAGATGTACCCTAAAAACACGGCCTTTGTACGAGAAGCCTTTGAAGATGCTACCCAACGAGCTCACGGGTATCTACTCATCGACTTGAAACAAGACACTCCCTCACCCCTTCGATTGCGTACCCACATTTTTCCCGGAGAGGTGCAGACGGTGTACACACCCAAATAAAAGAAGAAGACAACCCACTCTAGCCGTCACTCATCATGTCTGCACGGGTACGCAAGCACGCGCCGGCCCTCCGCGTATTACGCAGCGCGCCACCGGAGGTGGGCCGGGCCCTGGTGCGCGGGGCGGATCCCGACTTGGTACGGTGTTTGTGTGAAGTGGCACATAATGTGTTAAAAGGCAATGTTCCGCTCAGTCCTCTGCAGAAAGGGAAATTGCAACGGCACAAGGCGGGTCTCCGAACGTTGGTGAAGAAGACGGCGCACTCCTCGCACCCTTAGCCGCTACTGTACTGGGACCGTTACTAGGCTCCATCTTGGGACGCTAATGTCATGGAACATACGAAAAAAATGATGCTGGTCGAACCTGGACTGTTACAGAGTTTGCAATCACCCTATCCCGTGCCTGCCACAGTGCAGCAATTCCAGTCTCTGGATGAAGAGATGAATAGTATACTCCAACGTCGACTACCCGATCACGAGAAAATTCAACTCTACCCTCATACGCTGAACCGGTACCAGACGTTTATGGATCAATATAGAGGGAGTAGTACACCACAACTACCCACAACGCCCACAACGCCTACACCCGCACCACCACCCTCATCCTCTGCCTCACCTCAGCTGGAACAGGAAGTGTTGGCCAGTGTGCCTAAAGCCTTCAAGACCAAGGCGCGTTTATTGTTGGACCGGGTGAAACAGAATGCCGATATGGGTTGGAACGCTGAAGGAAAACTGCTGATTAGAAACCAAGTGGTGCCGGGGTCTCATATGACCGATTTAATCAACGATATGGTACGTTCTCGCAAACACCGGGCTGGGAAGCCTTTGCTCAGGGATTAAAAGACACACACACTCCTCAAGAATTGGTAGGAAATCGTGAACGCTGGAAGTGGATGCAAGCACCCTCTCGACTTCCCCCTACCTGGGAACGTGAATGGCAACCGCAGACGCCGCCCAAAACACCCTCACGGCGGGCACCTACTTCGTCACCCCTTTTACCACGCCACCCCCTGCAACCCCCCAGATCTAAGTCACCGCGACGGTCACGACGCCGAGGTCAGCCGCCCAAGCCCTGGAAACCTTACTAAGGGGTACCTTACTAAGGGAGGGTGACCCCCTATAAAAACCCGGTGCAGAAGCCAGAACAACTCAGTCGTCATGTTTTACCTGACGTTGCCCAGTAATAGGTCACTCGATGTGTTTCCTGACAACACCTTGGCCAAGTATGTCACTCAATTACCACAACCGTTACATTTACCGGGTCGGTGGGAATGTGGACTGGTAGATATTCAGTACCCTTACTCGTGGTACAACGTACGAGACCAAGAAGTATGGTACGAAGTGACGTACGAAGGCAAAGTCACCAAACTCATTCTCCCCGAAGGCCAATACGATACGCCCCAGAAGTTCATAGAGGGTCTGCTGTCCTTGTTGGAGTACAAGTCTCTACGGGAGGCCACGAATACTTCAAAATCCCTGCAAGTCTACCCCTTCAAGAATCACGTGCTCTTGATTGTCAACCCACACAACGACAAGGCCTGTATCCTGCTGAGCCCTAACGTGGCTGTGAAACTCAGTCCTACACTATAGCAAATGTTAGGTCTGCCTTACAGGGTGTACCCGGGGCCCACCACCGACAACGGTGACGATGTGATGGATATGAAAGTAGGCATGTACGGACTCTACGTCTACTCGGACGCAGTGGACAGCCATATTGTGGGCGATGTGAACACACCTCTGTTACGGGTGGTGCCCATTAGCAAGTCGTATGGCAATCAAGTCAACCAGAGTTTCAACCATATACTCTACCTGGCCGTGCGACATACCGATATCAACACGATCACGGTGGATATAAGAGACGACACGGGACGCCCGGTCGCATTCGAACGAGGGAAAGTGGTGCTGACACTTCATTTCCGACAAGCCCGCTCTCCTCACTTCGTATAATGTACGTGCCTTACCAGTGCCATACACCCAGCTATGCCGACTACTACAAGAAACAGACGGGGGGAGGCTTGCCCATCTTTAGCGGTGCACGCATGCAACGAGGTCACGGATTGGGAAACATACTGGGCAGCATTGTGAAAACGTTCTTACCCTTGGTGACACGGGGTGTCAAAGCGGTAGGCAAACAAGCGGTACGCAGTGGATTGCGCGTGGCCGGTGATGTGATGGGAGGCACAGCACCCCGACAAGCCTTGAAACGACGGGCTAAAGAAGAAGAAGCAGAGTAGTAGTAGGAGAGACATCTTCGCATAATGGCATTCATTCACTCCGAGTCGTGTCCGTCTACCAACAGTGAATTGGATTTGTGGACTATTCCACCCACCCAAACCAGTGTAGCCGAAGGCCGATGGGTAGAACATCGACCCCTGGCTAGCCTGACGGGGACGGGTCCTGTGGAATTTACCATTGAAAACAAAGATACAGCCTACCTGGATTTAGCCCACACCTACTTGTACGTGAAAGCCAAAATAGTGGACGCAGCCGGGGCCAACGTAGCGGACGATGCAGTAGTAGGCCCAATGAATCTTTGGCTGCACTCCTTGTTCCAACAGGTGGATATGAGTCTGAGCGATAGACTCATCAGTACGTCCACCAATACGTACCCGTACCGAGCCTACATGGAGACGCTGTTGTCGTACGGTGTAGATGCCAAAAAATCCCACTTGCAAGCCGCACTGTACTACAAGGATACACCCGGCGCCATGAATAGCATGCTGGCTGCCAATAATGGGTTGACCAACCGCAAAAACTTGACAGCCGATAGCAAGTCCGTCGATATGATGGGACGACTGCACGCCGATCTGTTCCTGCAAGACCGCTACATGATGAACGGTGTATCCATCAAGATCAAGTTGATCCGTTCCACACCTGCGTTCACCTTGATGGCCGGTGGAGCGGCCCCCAATTACAAGATCATCCTAGAAGATGCAGCCCTGTTTGTGCGTACGGTGGATTTGCAACAGGGCGTGTTGGTGAGTCACATGGAAGCCTTATCGAAAAAACCAGCCCTGTACCCCATCCGACGCGTACAGACCAAGGTGTTCTCTGTGCCAGCCGGTACGATGATAGCCAATCGTGAAAAATTATTTCTAGGGGATCTCCCTAAACGTGTTACCATAGCGTGTGTGACCAACACCGCTTTCAATGGAGCGTGGGATGAGAATCCGTTCGCCTTTCAACATTTCAACCTGAACTTTTTGGCACTGCACGTGGCTGGCCATCAAATTCCAGCCCGACCCTTACAACCGGATTTTGGTAACCAAAACTATGTGCGCAGCTACCTGAACCTGTTTACAGCCACAGGACAAAACAACCAGGACGAAGGAAATACCATCACTCGACGAGACTTTTACCGTGGGTACACGTTGTTCGCCTTCGACCTCACCCCTACCTTGGAACACGATCATCAACTGGCCTTGCTGAAGAAAGGAAACCTACGGTTGGAACTGCGTTTCGTCACCGCTCTAGCCCAGACCATTAACGTGATTTGCTACGCCTAGTTTGATAACGTCATCAGCGTGGATCAGCAAAGAAACGTGCTGTGTGACTACGCCAACTAGTCATGGATACAGAACAGCTGATGGACATACTCCAGCGAGATCCGAAGATCCCCTTTCGAGGTGTGTTTCCACGCAATGTGTTTCCCACCCACTCCACCACCCCAGCAGCCTACATCCTGAATACAGACCCGGGGACTCGACCCGGTGAACATTGGGTAGCTGTGTACGTGGACACCCTAGACCAAGGCGAATACTTTGATTCCTACGGACTTGCACCCCTACATGCCGATTTGGTGAAATTCATGGACGTCTCTACTACAATGTGGCGTTGGAATACTCAAAGATTACAAGGACCCTTAAGTAGTGTGTGCGGACAGTACTGTGTGTTTTATCTCACTCACCGGAGTAGAGGACATTCTATGCCAACCATCGTACACATGTTTGATGATTATTGTCAAGCCGAAGACCGTGATGTCCTGGTCTATGACTGGACGGCCTCTCGTTTTAATGTGCATGCTCCATTTCTCTGGTTAACTTAAGATACACTGCGCGCAGGCCACTTGTTTTTTTTATTATCACGTTATTGTTATGACGTTGTTGTTCTGACGTTCATTGATGTTGAATAAAAATTGATGAAAAAACACAAAAAATGATGGGGGTTTGACTTCTTTTTTTTTATTTAAGTCCACAAGAAGGTATAGAATAGGTACAAATAGAATAGTAGTGGTAGGATTAAGGTACAAAAAAGTTCTGTCAGGAGTAGGATTCGAACCTACGCCAGCTCTTCGCCGACCAGCACTTAATACCGGCGCCTTAGACCACTCGGCCATCCTGACTTTTACAGTTGTGTATCAACAGTTATAGTTCGACATTGTTCACAAGTCCAAGTAAGTGGTGCTCACACCATCGGCCAACACTTTCCGTTTCGGGTAAAAGAAAGTAAAGGCCTCTCGTTGCTGGATGTACGTCCGCATCTGGTGGTCCACCACCCGAAATCCTCGGTTAGTGCCACTGGTACTGGCCTGGCTTTGCAGCACGTTCAAGTACAAGGCTTTGTCGATGTTGGGATCGCGCCGGCTCACCCCTTTGCAGCTAAACTTATTTTCGTCTCCCCCGTAACAGTAATACGTCTTGGAGGAGAGACCAATCATAGCATCCCCAGTCCACTCCAGCTTGAACAGGCCCGGCGTACGCTTATCGTACTGGTAATGGTCACGTCGAGGTAGCCACTGGTCCCGTTCCGCTTCATACTGGGTACGTAACTCCGGTTTCACCAAGGACTCCCAATCCGCATTAGAGACGGCCATGTAGGCCGAGTCGGTATCCATCTCCATGAGTTGCCAGTCTGATGGATTAAAATACACACCCATGAAATCATACAGAAACTGCAACATCCTCAGCTTGGCCATCTGGTATACCATACATCCAATCTGCAGGGGTAGGTTGTAACGGATAGTCTTATTGGCTGAAGTGACTTCATAGGTGTCGTCATCGATGACCTCCACGGACCGAAACAGAAGAGAATTCACTTTTTTGCGGGCTTGGGCAGTAGTACAAATGTTCACGTTGACGTGCTTATCCTGGTTCGTGACCGTTTTTCCATAATAACCATTGCCCGTCAACTTCCAACATTCACCGATGATGGCCTCACTCGGGTATTCATCACCTTGACGACGGGCCGACGTCACGATGTCGGCATTCTCCGCAAAACAAGCGTCGGGTACGTGCTGTATCACTTGGTATATTTGGGTAATTTCCAAACCGTGGTTCATGTACCACTGCAGTAAGGGAGTGCCCAGCAAGATTTTCTCGGCCCACATACTGCCAATCAACATCCGTCGAGGTTGAGGCAAACACTCGTGTTGCTCCGCATAGGCCCTCATGGTGTCCCCAATATCAGCCCGACCCACCAGCGTGTTCTTAAAGATGGGAGGGCACTGGGCGAAGAGAGGCTTGAGAGTGTCGGGAGCATGCAAATCACATTCGACAAAGCCGTAGAGGTCCCCCGAACGAATGGCGTCGAACATCTGTGGCAGACTCAGGAGTCGCCGACGACTCAAGGGGTACTCGCGCTCTTTTAGGAAACGCCGTAAATGGGGCAGGGCCTGGCACATGGTGTGAAATTCACACTCCCACATTTCAATCAGATGGTATCCTCTCTCTCTTTCACATAATCACCGTTCTCCACCACTTCTTCCCGTAATTCTTCCGGTGTTTTTCCACGTCGTTCGTTGAAGCGTCCAGCGCTGAAATGACATCCGTGGCCGTGCCAATAGCAATCGTAAAATTGAAATACGGTCGGTGTCCTACCCACCAGGGCAAACCCATCGACGGGGAGTCGACGATCTCCTATCCGCTTCTCTGTGGCGTTGGTCTGGTGTCGTATATAAATTGCCCGTCGATAGGCTTCCCAATCCAACTACTGATCAGCCAGATGCTTGTAGGGTGTACGTTGCGGTGTAAAATGCCCACCTTCCGCCAACCAACGTGTATAATGGCCACTGGGCATAGGTTGGGCCAGCGACCACAGGTACAAGGCATTCGCATCGAAACCGATGATCTTAGCACAGGGTTTTCCACTGGGGAGAGTAGTGACATCCTTCTCGTGATAACGGTGAAAAATAAGACTCGGTCCGCCGACAATGTTCTGCTTTAGACAATCATGCATGTCTGCATCTTTTTGCTGTATCAGCGAGAAGTACGTAGCACACTCTTGAAAAAGATGGCGAAGCGCCAGACCCGGTAAACTCAAGCACTCCTTGAAGATGTCGGCGTGCATTTGGCGACGAAAGAGTTGCACCATTTTCTCGGCCGCTTCCAGGAAAGGAACCACATCTAGGTTATTATACCATATCAGGAAATCTCGCAAGGTCTGCATATGTTCATCGTTCCATACCTGCTGTAGTTCCCGGTACGTGTCTTCCGGACATTCCACTTGCTTCAAATCATCAAAGAAGGCATCCCGGGGTGGCAACTGTGTTTCCTGCAAACGGTCGAGCGTTGATATATACGTGTAAGGGAACCTCCCTTTGGTGTGTGCACAGTTATACGCCTTGACCCACTGATCATAGCTACAATTAGGAGCTAAGTAGTTCCGTACATCCAGGAAATGCAGTGATGTGGTAGTGAGGGCCATATGATTATTGATCTTCTTGATGATGGACTTCATGGTATTGGCCTGGGCCAAGTAGGGGTAAAGAAATTCCTTCACTATGTTCAAATCATAGCGTCCCGAGTTGAAACCTAGCACCGGTAACTGGCCTAGATATTGTAGGAAGCGCACTTTCAATTTCTCCGCATACGGTTTCGGTAAAGGCACATCCTGCGACTGCAGGGGCTGCGACTCGGGCTGCGACTCGGGCTCCGACTCCGACTCGGACTCTTCATCGTCACTAAACGCTACACCCGGTATAGGAATCCGATCGTCCAGCTGGTCCAGTACGTCCTGGAACTTGGACACCAATAGTTCTGTACTAGCCGCACTGACTTCCTCTAAATACTCCATCATGCGGGTGATCAACTCATGGGAATCCCCCGTGGACACGAAACATATCGGTGCAGCGTCATAGCCAGGTACGTTGCTGGAAATACTCACACTCAGAGGAATATGGCGCTGCGTCCACTGCGTTTTCGCTGAAAACATGTCCATGGGCTCCAACAGGGCCTCAAAATCGTAACACGCCCGGTAGGGAAAATAACGATCCACCTCCGGTATGATCACACCCTCATCGGCCAGTTCCTGGAAAATAGTAGGCGTATTATGATACACACCACCCGGATATACTCGCTTGACACTGTTGTCACAGATTTTCTCGTGGCGATGTAAGTTGAGGGAACGGTGAAACACCCGATGGCATTGGGCACAACTGAAAGACTGAGCGTACTGGCTCATATTGTTGATCAGCGAAAAATGACTCACGCCATTGTCGTCGAACACATTGACTTTCATCGTAGCAGCATACCGTTCTGTTGAACGACGAACCAATTCAGCAACAAATGTATCCTCCTCGCATCGTAATCGGTATACAAAGATATTGATGTTGAACAGTGTTTCCACGTCATCCAAATTCTTGAACGGAACTCCACGGAAGTGCCGCTTATCCAAGTCTTGCTGCTGTAAATACTGTTCCCAATAGTCATTGGCCACTCTGTCACAACGCTTGGGGTTACACTCGTCCAGATGCACGGCCAAACACCGAAACAGACATTTCCGGTCTTTGTAGGGCCCCTTTCCCCCTCTTGTTAATGCATACAGGCCGTGTCGATGAAGCAAACACGGGGGTAGTAGTACAGGAGCACCGATAGGATGATCTCTCATTTTCGTGACGAAAAATGTGACGTTGGTCACCATTTCCACAAGCCATTGGGTATTGGGGCGTTGTAACCGGGCCCATTCCAATGGATCCAACGTAGTCAATTGGTCGAGGAGTGGCTCCAGAGAAATCGCATCCGTCACCGTGAACGGCTGATCAAACACATAGATATTATTGCTGGGATAATAATACCGCACCTGGTCCGTCTCCTTGTGCCGTAAAATGTACCCGAATGTCATATTCAACTTGAACGCTGTCACCTGATCTGTGAAAATATTCTCGGCATAGGTAGACAAATACGTGAGGTCCTGCAGTCGATAGTTATACAAGTCCAATAGACGACGGTCACGGTGAAAACAATGGCGTATGGTAGCCCAATGACGTCGATAAATGTCCCTGACACGCTCGTCTTCAGGCAAGACTTCAACAGGAGGTGCTGCTGGGTCCCAGGGAAAATCTTCTCCACGTCTCATGCTTTCGTCTCATACAAGCGGATAGGCAAGCAGGCAGGCAGACAGGCAGGCAGACAGGCAGGCAGACAGGCTGGTCAGGTCAATCAGGCAGGTAGGCTGGTGAGGTCAATCAGGCAGGTAGTGCAATGAATACACCCCACCCCTAAAAATCGCCTCCTTTTATACGTTTTTCTACAATCCGCCATCTTAAACCCACCACCCACCACCACCATCCGCCACCTTAAACCCACCACCCACCACCACAATCCGCCGCCATCTTAAACCCACCACCCACCACCACAATCCGCCGCCATCTTAAACCCACCACCCACCACCACCAGCCACCATCTTAAACCCACCACCCACCACCACCACAATCCGCCATCTTAAACCCACCACCCACCACCACAAGCCGCCATCTTAAACCCACCACCCACCACCACCACCAGCCGCCATCTTAAACCCACCACCCACCACCACCAACCACCATCTTAAACCCACCACCCACGACCACCAGCCGCCATCTTAAACCCACCACCCACCACCACCAGCCGCCATCTTAAACCCACCACCCACCACCACAATCCGGGGCCATCTTAAACCCACCACCCACCACCACCACCAGCCGCCATCTTAAACCCACCACCCACCACCACCACAGCCGCCATCTTAAACCCATCACCCACCACCACCACAGCCGCCATCTTAAACCCACCACCCACCACCACCACAGCCGCCATCTTAAACCCACCACCCACCACCACCACAGCCGCCATCTTAAACCCACCACCCACCA
>JAVTVY010015273.1:0-68111 GCA_036873755.1 Hanleya hanleyi
AAGCGCCTCCACTCAGAGTTTCTCAAATTTGGCGATAGATATCGCATGCTGATAGCAAAATACGAGCGTAGCGCGCAAGATCTATGGCGTTACGTTTCGTAACTTGTGTCTGATTCCGCTTAACCCGGGGCTAGGGGCCGTATGAGCCCATGTACTTCAAGATTCTCATGGTATTCATATGAACAATCACAATCAAAGCGTGACTGAGATACATCATTCTTTAGATGACGACCTTACAACGAATATTATGGATTAAGAATACTGATCAGCGATACGGATTTGATATTTTTGGAACATCATGATGTCTTGCCGGTATCATTGAAAACTGTTGACCGCTTCTCTCTTGCAGGAAACTATGTTTATGTATACTATGATTGTCTTTTTGAATTTGGTGCTAATACTGTTATATGGAATATGGAATAGGTCTTTGGATTATGGAGGCGGATATTCTCTAATGGACGACGGCTCAATTATGAATGACGGATCAGACGTTTGTAATTAGCTTCTTCCGCAATTCGCAGGATGACATAACTGACCATATCAGGAGATGGCCTATCGCCAAACCTCACTCTGAACAAGCGGTAAACTGTTGGATCCTTTCTTGAGTCCAAATCTCGTCATAGGAACCGATGAACATGGAAATCAGATTCTGGTAGGCCGATCTCAATGTACATCTTACAGATGTCACCTTTAACGGCTGCTTCTTGTTCTCTGAATCGAAGAATTACGCCACTCCCTTCCTCCACTCCCTCCCTCCTCCGTCACTCCGTCCCTCCCACCTTCCATCCATTCCTCCCTCCCTCTAATCATTCCTCCCTCCCACCACTCTTTCATCTCCGAGTTCCCGAGCTCATAGACGACAACGAGTACATACACAATAAAGTAACGCAATGATATACAATGAAGATATTTATATATCCGAGAAGACGAGATACAAGTGCAAACTGGTGAAATAGCTCAGAAGCTCTGACTGGTCCAGACATCCCATGGAATTGGCAATAATTCATCGAAATTCAGTGACAACCGTCGACGCCCGTCGTTACGCCATAACGCCCTATCTTAACGTCTTAACGCCCGTCTCAACGCCTAGACTTAACGCCTTAACCCTATCTGGCCTGGGCTTTTTGGGGCCTGTCCAGGCCTGGGGGGGGGCGGGCGAAATGCCCCCCCCTAATTATTTTTCTTATCCCTTGAGCTAGGGCGCTGAAACTTACCACACTATACCCTTGGGTCAAGCTCTACCAGAAAATGTAAAAAATCCAAGATGGCCGCTTTGATGACGTCACAGTGACGTCATTTTCCAAAATGGCATTTTTTGGTCGATTTTTCGGTCAAATTTTCCATTTTTTTTATTTATGCAATTTCTCCGAAAAAACTGCATGATAAATTAGTAAATATTAATGTGATGTGAAATAAAATAGTTTTTGCCCACTTTTCATCGCGGAAAAGCAGAAATTTTGAAGAAATATGACAAAAACATCACTTTTCTGGTACCCCACCTGGCCGCCATCTTGAATTTACCCATGATCCTCTGCTCGGGGGGTTATGCAAATAGGCTCAAAATGGCCCCAGTATGATAAACTATAAAGTCACGGAGTTTCCGCTCTCCTTTTTTTGTCGTTCCGGAGATAGCGCAGAAAGTTTTGTAGGGGGGGGGGCCAGGCCAGGTAGGGTTAACGTATTACTAACCGTCCAATCACACGCACATGCTTTGACCATTGAACCTTGGTGAAAGTGACGTCTTCACCGAATGTGAAGGCATCAACGAAATTGGCATCATCGTACGCATGTCCGCTAACCTGATGGTCGCCTGGTGAGCGGACATGCGTAAGATTACGCCACTTCCGGTGATGACGTCACCAAGAGCCAATGGTCAAATCATGTGCGTGTGACTGGACGATTGACAATGCGTTGAGGCGTGGGGGAGGGGTGGAATTTGGTTCAATGTCACACTTAAGGTAATTTCCGATATGGTGACAGCCAGTATAGTTGGTGGAGGAAGCCGGAGTACCCGGAGAGACCCGGCAAGTAACTGGCAAACTTTCATACATGTATCAAGGCGTTACGATACGGCGTTAAGGCGTTAAGCTATGGCAAGGACGTGGCGCTAGGGCATTGAGACGGGCGTTAAGGCGTAACGACGGGAGTTGACGGGCGTCAGGATGGGCGTTATGGCTTAACGACGGGCGTTGACGGGCGTCAAGACGGCTGTTACTGCGTAAGAACGGGCTTTGACGGGTGTCACTGCATTTCGGGGAATTATTGCCAATTCCATGGGATATCTAGACCCATCAGAGCTTCTGGTGTTTGCACTTGTACCTCGTCTTCTCGGATATATAAACAACTTCATTATACATCAGTAGGTTGGATTAATTTGTCTGTACTCGTTGTCGTTTATGAGCTCGGGGATGAATGATTGGAAGGAGGGAGGAATGATTGGGAGAAGGGAGGGAATGATGGAGGTAGGGGACGTAGAATATAATTGTGCACACTATCAGACTTGTAACCACGACACTATCAGACTTGTAAACACGGCACTATCAGACTTGTAACCCCGGCAAGTCGCTATAGGCTAGCTGTATTGGTGACCGTTCTAGCATGAAACCTACACTGCGAATTTTGAGATGGGTAACATGTGAGATGCTTCATAATGCTACATGTTTCACCCTGTTTTTCCATGAAAACATGTCTCATAGACGTAAGAATACAGCTATTTGAGGGCTGTGACATGTTTCACTCGCGTTGCCGTTTCACTATAATGACCCGAATAGCTGTTTGAAACATCAAAGCCGAAACACGTATAACCGAGTCGCAAAGGCGACTTGTCTCAAGGAACACAGTATAAAAGACGGATAATGCCGCCTGATGCATGGAAGCACTGGCTTCCAAAAATTTATTTCTGGTCTTTAGTGATCGTAAATATATGTGTCGGTATTGAGAATAAACAGACTGACTAATTTAATTGAATTATTTGCATCATAATATAACTCTTCCAGGCCTAGGGTATTTGAGGCATGCCAAGGCCTGGGAAGAGACGCCTCCTCCCCACTAATTTTTTTTACTCCTTGTGTCTAAAATTACCCACAATATATCTTGGGGTTCGCTCTGCTAGAAAGTACAAAAATCAAAAAAAAAATCCTATCCTTGAACACTTCACAGTTACGTCATATTCTACATATGTATTTTTGGTCGATTTTTCGGTCAGATTTTCCATTTAGTTTATTTGTGGTACGTTCTCCGAAGTAAACTATATAGTACATTAGGGAAGAATTATCTGATGTCAAATAAAATAGTTCATAGTTTCATCCCCCCCCCCAAAAAGAAAAAAAACTTGAAGAAACAGATAAAACGCCACTTTTCTGGTACACCACATGACCCCCACATTAAAGATGGTATTGTAAGGCGGGGTTTTTGCCCACAGCCAGCCGACTCATAGGAATGTACATTTCTTCTCTCCATCTGTCAATCACAATGCAATGTACAGCTTGTCGTCGGCGGCAACTGTCAATCAACGGACTAAATGTTACGGTGAACCATGATAGCTTCACATATTTTCGATACCAAGGCGTTATTATTTCACCACGTTGCAGTCGATTTTACATGCACATATTGGAGAATAAATGCACAATTTAGGCGAATATATTGCCGTTGTAACAGCTAGCGACTGCATCGTTCGATTTCAACGTTTGACTAGCCCGTAATGGCCACACGGTATCTTGTCATCGTTAAACAATATTTATTTTACTTTTAATTGGTTCATAAAGATAGACTGAAATCTTATTTCAGATATACTGAATGCAATTTCTTTTACAAAAATGAGAAAGATTGAAACAACTTGTCGACGTCACACATGTTGCCCTTCTGGGACTCGAACTCGGTAAAAGAAAATATCGAGGCGCTTGTGATCCAACGTGCGTATCCACTACACCACGACATACGAACAACTGTAACAGGCTATTTTGTCACTTTAATCTACTTACGAAAACTTCAAACGTTATGATTCATAACTTTTCATTTTTTAGTATGAAGGACTCCTTGGACCAAAAAGATTTTCCAGCAGTGGGGATATAATGCAACCGCACAACACCAGGTTAAATGGCGTTTTGGTCCAAGGGGTCCTTCGCGTCTAAATGCGTGTCTGAAGGACTCGATTTAGACCCTTTTTTCACGAAATAGCACAAGCTGTGGATTTCAGTTTCATGTGATAACTATAATCATAACGCAATCGCACTCAAATTTTCACATATTGTGTACTTATATTTTCTCTTACCGTTGCATTAAAACACAAGTATTTTTAGGACATTTTATTTTTTCGATTTCAACCGCGCCACGTATGGGCCAAAATCCCGCCTTATCGTACCATCACCAAATTTACCAATGATCCTTTTCTGTGAGGGGTAATAGGGACAAACTAACTCAAATATAAAACGCTGTAAAATCACGCAGTGTCAGCTCCTAATAATTTGTTGTTTCGGAGATATAGCGTAGAAAGTTTTGGGTGAGGGCATGATGCCCCTTCATGTTTGGGAGGGTTAAGAGTGATCTCGTTAAACATTCATATCAACAAAATACACAGCAGGGTTGCTATAAAAAAGAGTGAATTTATGGGGTACCAATGCGAATTCGCGTTGGAAGAAACAACAACTGTGTTGTCTGTGTGGCCAAGGCTACATCCAGTATTTTAAATGTGTGTAGCGCATCAGGAGATTTTCTGGACATAGTCAATACGATTGCTCTATATACGATTACAGCCTTGCGCAGGATTCGGCCATTGTGTGACACAAATGATACCAAACCAGGCATCTTTACATTTCAACTTAAATACTGTTCCGTCATTTACTTTGACCTAATGAATAGAGTAAACTGTTCAAACTGACGTGATGTCAAATAGCCAATCAAGATAGGAGCTTGCCAACACAGTGCAGCGAGGATTTTCTTTGATGTCAGCCTGTGCGATTTCCAAATATGGCAAGTGGTGGTTGTATTGATGTTAACTTCTTTCGAATAGCCAATCAAATTTGAATTTTAAAGAGGTCATACATTGCACTCCACTTAATATGGATCACAGAACATTTATAGAGCTATGACATCACCAAACTCGTATTCTGATCAGATATTGTGTTATGTTCAGCCAAGGCAACACGTGTAGTATTCGACTTGGATATGCGAAGATGAAACCAGGAGGAGAGAGGGAATATTATTTTTCATCTTTATGAAAATATTGAATATTGTTGATGTGTGAAACAATGTTCCTCCTTCCTCAATGACTGTGGCCACCGTTGTAAGGACTCGAGACGAGTCCAGGACTCCATGATTATAATAATCATCTGCGGTCCGTATTCCATTCCCCGAAACGGAATGGAATTTCAACGACTGTATTTACCGCGAGCATAATATGAAGTCATTTTCAAGTTGCAGACATTCATGTATCTAAATCAGCAAGTATGGTCTATATCTGTATGTAATATAGTAGCCCTGTTGAGAACTGCTTCCTGTCTGCTGTGTCATGTCAACAGACCGATGGGGCAACTTAAGTAAATTATCATTTTGGTTAGTATCTGAATGTAAATGTACCATTTGGTGTGAATCAATGATCTAGTTCACCAAAACTTGAGCACATTATTGTTATGAACAATTTGCACTCTATGATTAATGGGTTCACATCAGGAATTATGATGTACCGAACATGTATCTGTCTGGAATTATCATATTCATTGTTAACCTGAGGAGCAAGCTTGTCTGTTATATATGTTCCTGCCTGTAGCCTATGCATGGTTATTGTTGGTTAATACCCGAGTTTGACTTCCATCGAAGATAAGAGAATAAAAACTGATGCATGTTGAATTTAATAAATGCTTCGTGTATTTCTGTTTCTTTCACAGGCGATCTGGCGATCTGATAAAACATGTAATGGGAGATAGACTATTTTGAAACACTTCCAAGTTTGAGACATGTTTGGCCCCGTTTCGGTTGCGACATGTCCCAAAAGTTGGGACAAAGTCGTGTTTGGGCTTAGACGTTTCATTTTGAAACATATAGTCGGCCGTAACATGTTTCAGATTGAGACATGTACATACAACACATCTTTCACTGTGCAGGATGTTACAAGTTTCAAACGAACACATGTTTAATAACGACATGTATAATATTGAGACACCATTGACACATATGAGGATGACACGTGTTTCAAATTGAAACATGAAGCGGTTTCAAAATGAAATATTTACGTACTCACGTGTCCCAAAAGTTGGGACAAAATCATGTTTCATTTTGAGACGTTAAACATGTTGCCAATTTTTACAGTGTAGTTACTGACACATGATATAAGTAAGAGAAAATACAAGCATAACGTGTTTTGTTTTGTAATTTTCTAATCCACTCTCGTCCGTCTTTGGATGTAGATTGCAAATCGAATAAGCGCACCCACATTCAACCTCCCCACAGCGCATGCTCCATTTCGCAGGCTCCAATAACATCCCTGCCTCCAATAGCGGAAGTTGACCTTTACTACGTTGCTATGACGTATAGGGGAAACCAACCAACGCACGGTTCAGTTTGAATCCGACCAAACAACTCCTTTAGTGTTGCACATGAGCGAACTACTTTTCATATGCTCTGTCCAGATAAACAGGGAAAATTATCTCCAGATAATTCTTTTTAACGCTAGGTCAACGGAGGTATTATGCAGAGTGGAAAAGTAATCAAAATTTTCGTTAAACATCTATTTTACTATATATGATGTCACTGCCGGCGATGTGCGCGAAAGCCCCGAATCCGGTCCAAAAATCTGACTGGTGGCTGGGGTGTTATTAGACCCCCAGCGAGGTGGTTGACCCACATTGTGTATTCATGAGAGAGTATCCGAGCTTTTGTAATAATTTGGCTACTGCACGTTAAGTGCGAGTTAATCGGTATTAAACTGTGTTTATACTTTGTAATACCCTTGTAATATCTCAGACAAGGCAGAACCCTTATTAAGCCGTCTTTCAGATCGATTATCTCCTACCGAAATAGTCCCTTTGCATACGTGACAAAGATGTACAAGGTCTCTGAAAATTCTACCTATCACATGTTGATAAATTATGAACGACACATGTGGTCTGACGCAAGCATTTTTTGGTATAGAATCCGGTTTAAGATCGTTTGTAAACCGATAGATTAAGTCTGTATCTACCCTCCCAGCATAGAGCCAATGGTCAAAGCCTGTGTGTGATTTGATGGCGTTAAGGCGTTAAGTTAGGGCCTTAAGGTACAACGACGGGCGTTAAGGCGTTAACATCGGGCATTAAGGCGTTGACACAGGCTTTACGGTTTTAAGATAGGGCGGTAAGGAGTAACGACAGGCGTTGGCGATCATTGCGTTGCTTTAATTTGTATGTACTCTTTGTCTATGAGCTCGGGAGTTCGGGGATGAATGATTGGAGGGAGGAAGAAATGGTCGGAGGGAGGAAGGAATGGATGGGAAGAAGTAGGGAGTGATGGAGGGAGGGAGGCAGGGGAGTAAGTGGATTGAGGAGGAGTATGAGGTGTATCATATATACTGTATAATATAAAAATAGAAAAAGCCCCGATGGTGATGGACGAAGATTCTCATTAGACACTGAAGGAGGACGGAGATGGCCGAACATGTACGATGATGATGGCTCAAAATAAAAGCGCGGCTGAGATACTAAGGCTACTGCAATAAAAGTGCGGCTGAGATACTAAGGCTACGTCCGCGATTTCTCCGTATTCTCGGGTCTGAATCTGAATGTTGGGTGTCGACGAATTCTTTCCTGTTGAGTCTTATGGTTGCTTTTTAGTCGCCAGACCTCGTCAATTTTTCTCACCTATTGCATATCACTCCAATTATTACCTGAATATGGTAGGATTCTGCTGGCGGACTGTTGGTCTCCGAGGCCCGCCCTCCGTACATGTCACTCGACTTATATATGTAGGTTTATTGTTTCGGTGGGAAATTTAAGCCGTACGGCGTCGGATTTTACAGGTTAGTTTTCCCAGGTATTCTTGTATTTACCAGGTTTCCCCTTGTTAAAGGATTTTAATCAATATTTTTTTTCTCTGGAATATGTGTCAGAAGAGTTAGTACTTAATTAAAAAAATTTAAAAAAAAAAATCCCTTGTACCCTGTGTGCGTATTTAAGCCTTTTTGACAGCTCTATTTAGCTCCCAGTTAGATATGCATATTTGTGGAATGAAAGCGAGGCTGCCAATCTGTGACGTCACAGGCGCGAGAGCTCGCTAATGACAGGTAGCAATTTAGTATGAATTACATACTGGGAGAGATTTCTTTTAGTTGCAATTAGAAGTTGGGAAGTAGATAAATAAAGAAATTGCTTATGGATAACAACTTCTATTTTATTCAGGACGACGTTTTGATACAGGTATCGTTCTCAAGTCAATGACATCAATAAATAAATAAGCAGTATATATTCATCCCCATTGCCTATGACCTACTGATCCAGGAACCCCACCGTGCCTTGAAGCCCACCTTGTTAATTAATATAATAAATTGCCCGTTTTGTTTACCCTCATCAGGGAGCCTACGCATTGACAGTTATGGTCAGATTTTTTACGTTTTCAGTATTTCACTGATGCTTTTACCCAGCCTATAGCATAATTGTGGCTGGCTGGTAAAGCTTTACGGCATGTATGTTTGTGATCCAGTATTTCTTCAAGATCCTTTTCAGGCATCTCGTGTATGGATTGAAAGTCGTTATGTAACGCATACGTCGTTTCAGTACAGACTTATTCTGTATGCCCTCGTTCCTCTTGAGGTATTTGTTTCTGTCAGTAATTTTCCGAGGTAGAGTATCCTTTCTGTTTTAAGCTTTTGCTTGAAGTGTTCTGACTAGTGTATGTAGTCTGCAGTATTATTGCAGTTTCGTATATATATTTTCAATTCCCCCGTAATGTGCTGATTTACTGTAGGTATTTGTAGGTTTCAGTTGGCTTTTGTTTAGCATTTCACATCAAGTATTGAGTCAGTCGAATATCTTTTCCCCTTGAAAACGGCAACGTCTAGATAATTCGCCTCGTTTTCAGATATTTCATACCTGAATTTCAATAGAGGATGTGCGTTTTTAGCCATATCAAAGAAACTCTCAGCTATTTGCCTGTAGTAGTATGAAGCCATCATCCCGAAAAGTTTCTTTCGTCCTTCTGTGCACAAGATTATATTATTTGTGTTTGAGAAAACGAGAAATTTGACAGCTGGTTTTTGCCTTCTTCTCCAGTTTCCGTCTAGCCATATTGTCTATGGGGAGTGAATATCTCTCCGTGGCTTTGTGCCGTGTAAAGAGATGATATTATATGGGCCCATTGTATGGCACAATAACAAAGTACCTGCGGGTTCAAACTGATACGGCAGAACGTCAAGATGTCCATTTATGTGGTCTGTATATAGATCATCATCACTGGCATATTCCTCCATGGTTTCGAATCGTTTTCGATTAATTATACAGCGATATACGCGATGGAGTAATCGCAAATCTACAGCTTAATATATAGCGCTGACAGCTGTCCGCAGGAGACGGTCGCCTGTCTGACGTCACAAGGCCACGTGACGCCTAAGCTCATTAACGGGTTAACTGGCGGATTTTGTTTTGATTGAAATTGTAGTTTAAGGGCCGCTTCCCATTCGGATTTCGCGGCCCATCAACTCAATGTTTTATTTGAATTCGCGGTACATTACTTTGTTTATTGAATTTCTTTTCCAGTGCTAAATATATAAATAAATAAATAAATAAATAAATAAATAAATAAATAAATAAATAAATAAATAAATAATAAATAACAATGAGAGATTAGTAGGAGATATAAATAGAAGTAAATAAGAATCGCTATATGTACAAGTTCGTAAGTCTCTTTTTGGTTTTTGGTTAAGTTATACTGGTAAATATGAGTTCACTGTAATCGCGTGTATGATTCCTTTGTCTTGGTGCCCCTTTGAACGCACAAAGCCGTCCAGAAAAAACTGGGAGAACCATGGGCGTTTTCAGGATTTTTCGGATCGACTTCACTAACGACGCCCATGGGAACAGGGTGGGTTCTTCCAGAAATCTGTGCCTGTAACAATTGCTTGGAGTGTGTATTGGGGCACAGGACGGCAGGTCTACGTCCTATATTGCGTGAAAGTCAAAGGATCATATTCTGTGTTAAGGCGTCAGTTCGGTGTCATCTATGGGGTAGCGTGTCGGTGTGGTTTAGGATGTGATGTTCTGGTTCCGGAGGTTTCTTGTTGTGCGGCGATGTTGGTATTCTTGTGATCGTCATCCGTCTTCTGTTTTCAGTCTTGTCCAGCCCGTCTTTGGTCTTCGGTGTGCCGTGAGGTGCTGTTTAAAGATTTTTGTCGTCGTCAGTGTTCTGTTTGTTGTCTGTTTGATGAGGACCTTCATCGTGTTCATCTCCATTTCTGAAAGTATAAGATGAAACACTGTGTAGTATTCATTTTTGTGAGTGACATTATCTGTGTGCGTGGTTGTTTCTTGGACGTGTGCTAATGATTTATGTCCTTGGTTGTTGAATTGGTAGCGGCCTTTAGGTTTTGGAGACGAATGTGGTTACCGGCCCACACGGAACATGGTATCTCCGGTGCCCACATTGCCTATTTTATTGCGAAAGATAGATTTTTGGCCAATATTGTCGCAGGGATGTTGATTGGTTTTGGCCACCGATTTTTGAGACTAATGTGGCAACCGGCCCACACGGAACATGGTATCTCCGGTGCCCACATTGCCTATTTTATTGCGAAAGAGAGATTTATGGCCAATATTGTCGCAGGGATGTTGATTGGTCTTGGCCTCCGATTTTTGAGACTAATGTGGCAACCGGCCCACACGGAACATGGTATCTCCGGTGCCCACATTGCCTAAATTTTATTCCAAAAGAGACATTTTTGGCCAATGCTGACTTGATAGATTTGATTAACTGGCGGAAATTGAGCTACAGGTCTTTAATTAAAAAGGCTTAAATACGCCCACAGGGGACAAGGAAATTTTTTAAAAAAAACAACCTTAATTAAGTACTCACTCTTCCGACACATATTCCAGAGAAAAAATATTGATTAAAATCCTTTAAGGCGTTTACTCCATCAGAGGTCCATGATGCTCATCCATTAACATCAGATGAGTTGTTTGAGCTGAACTTTCATCACAGCTCCCGAGCTAGCGTATCTAATTCCGCTTAAGCCCGTACTAGGGGCCGTGTGGATACTTCATAGTCTCCACATGAACAGCTGCAATAAAAGCGCGGCTGAGATACTAAGGCTATACGTCCGAGATTCATCCGTATTCTTGGGTCTGAATGTTGAGTGTCGTTCTTTCCTGTAGAGTCATCTGGTTGCTTTTTAGTCGCCAGACCTCGTCAACTTTCCCATCTCTTGCATATCACTTCAATTTCATCGGACAATCAGTAGACCGCGATTCAGACTAGTGCCTCTTTAGTTTTATGACTTGTGAACATGCCCAAAGCGACTTCCCCAGCTAGGGTATGATGTGACATCGGGGGACAATATACTTATGAAAACGATTCTCTCTCAAAGGGCGTTGAGAGGGTCGTCATTATTCGAAGAAGTTTCTCGTATATTAATTTATCGCTACGGGGTAACATACGCTAATGTAATTGACTTTCTAACAAATGCCTGATCCATATATGATAAGACCAAGTAACCACCGATTTCTATATTCAGTCTCGCCAATATGAGTGGCAGGATCTTATTATGAAGCTCTTCCTGTTAGCGTTCCTAAACGAGGCGGTCATACCGCGAAAATCCGTATTTCACCAGCGATCTCTGATCGGTCGATTGTAATGTTCTCTTCATAAACGTATAATCGACGTTAGTGTTCACTGATTAGCTGTTCTGACATCTGACGCGTAACGAGGACGTATTCTTATTGGATAATAATGAGAGAAAAAAGCCCGACGGTGATGGACGAAGATTCTCAATGGACACTGAAAAGAGCGGAAATAGCCGAAAATGTACGACCAATAACGAGAGCGCGATTAATACTAATTTTACTGTAGTTTTATGACTTGTAAACATTTCTAAAGCTGCTCCCCGAGCTTGGGTATGATGTGGCATGGGGGACAATAAAATTTATGAAAACGCAATCCTTGTTGGATTCTCTTTCTCTCTCTCTCTCTCTCTCTCTCTCTCTCTCTCTCGCGTTAAAGGGTGTTAATATAGGGCATTAAGACGTTAAGCTAGGGCATTAAGGCGTTAAGATAAGGCGTTGAGACGAGCATTAAGGCCTTAAGATAGGGTGTTAAGGCGTCGTTGTGTTACGTCCGTGAAGCAAGCGTATCTCCAAGACGTGCACTATATAGTTTTATAACTTGTAAACATGCCCAAAGCGGCTCCCCGAGCTTGAATATGATGTAACATGCGGTTTCAAATAATCCGTGTCCCTGATTCGTTCAATTCCAACGCCAACATTTCGACTAATGCCCGACTACAGGTATGTCGTTAGTGAAACTCCAGGCTAGTCGGCTGTAAACCAACCACTCCCCCCCCCCCCTTCCAAACAGACCCACTTCCAAACAGGCCCACTTCCAAACAAACACACTTCCAAAAACGCTACCAAACAGACCCACTTCTAGACGCTTAGAAGCGGACGAACCCTGTCTACTAGTATGTTTTGATAGATTCCTTCATATTACTTCATTGATTCTAACAATAACTGACACGACTATTGCTCATGGGACTGAAGACCCTATTATAATGTTTGTAGACTCGTCACCTTGAGGTCGTTTGATCGATAGGCCTATTTGAATCTACCTTTTGCACATTATCGAGAGAGCAAAGAATAACCTGTCTGTGCAATGACCTGGGATTTCAGCTGATCAAGTACAGGTTCTTAACCCAGGAAAATATTTTCAACTGGTGATAGCTGGCATATTTTTATGTAATATTTGCCAAATGATGCATTATTATAAGCAAAATGACACTTTTTTTTCAATATTGGGAAAATATAATACATGTATCAAATTATGTCAATTATCATGGGCTAAATTATGGGCTAAAAGATAGGGCAAAGTAAAATTATATGAACCAGTAGATGATCAGCTAATATCACGGTTCACTGCACAGACAGGGTTCTTTTCTCTCAATAATATGCAAAAGTCGGATTGAATTTAACCCTACCTGACCTGGTGGGGTGGAGGGGGGGGATGGGGGGCAAAATGAAGAACTGAAACTCCGTGACTTTATCATTTATCTTACTGAGGTCATTTCGAGCCTATTTGCATGACCCCCCGAGCAGAGAATCATGGGTGAATTCAAGATGGCGACCACGTGGGGTATCAGAAAAATGATTTTTTTTCGTCATATTTCTTCACGATTTCTGCTTTTCCGCGATGAAAAGTGGACAAAAACTATTTTATTTCACATCACATTAATATTTACTAATTTATCATGCAGTTTTTGCGGAGAAATTGCATAAATAAAAAATTCGTAAAATCTGACCGAAAAATCGACCAAAAATGCCGTTTTTGAAAATGACGTCATTGAAGCGGTCATTTTGGATTTTTTTACATTTTCTGGTAGAGCTTGACCCAAGGGTATGTTGTGGTAAGTTTCAGCCCCCTAGCTCGAGGGGTAAGAAAATAATTTGGGAGGGGGGGGGACCATTTCGCCCCCCCCCCCCCACCCCAGGTGAAATGGCCCAGGCCAGGTAGGGTTAACCTGGTGATCTACTTCACTGCAGTAACACGCTGCCTTATTGATTGGTCGGATCTAAAAGCCCTGTAGGCAGCCAATTGTATCAGAGGTTCTTTGCTTTGTAGAGAATATCCCTGATATAGCGAGGATGGGGTGCTGCTGGCGTGATGAAAATATGGGAACTGACAATTTAGGAAATGAGCACATTTTCTTCAGTGTCATGAATTGACATTGGCTTGATTAGCAGTGGGAGTCTTCGTTGTTGTTGTTGTTGTTGTTGTTGTTGTTGTTGTTGTTGTTGTTGTTGTTATAATTATTTTCCACCTTTTCATACACCACAATGATAGTGAATATCATAAAACTGCGTTTTATACAATCTACACCGATCTACATACCCCTCATCTACTATATATTTATCTACAATATCAAGTGAGGGAAAAGAACTCGCCACGAATCCCGGTACCTCGGACTGCTATAATACATTCTCCACGATCTCCCGATGTGTCACTTATTCGGCAAATTCTTCCAAAGAAACGTCTTCAACAGGCCTCTTTAATCACTTGATATTGTAGATAAAGATATAATAGAGGAGGTGTAGGCCTATGTAGATCGGTGTAGGTCGTATAGAGCGCATATCCACTGTTATGTGGTGTATCAAAAGGTGGGAAATAATTATATTCGTGAAAACAATAATATATTCTTATCAACAACAACAATTTGCTCTTGTTACAAGAGACAATGGATAAATTGATAAATAATCACAAAAACAACAGATGTCGGATGTAGCTTTTTTTCAACGTTCTAGAAACGAAAGAAGAACATATTTTCTCAGTAATTTTCATTACATAAATAAAATACAGAAATTGTGTACCGGTGAAAGAGAAACGGTGGTCCCCCAGATATGAGTTTTCGCTTGCTATGACTTAACCCAGCCCGGACACTGACTTCTGAAAAGGGATATCAGAATCCGCCCTAGGTAAAACATAGGAGACCGGACACTAGTCTCAGAAGACCACCCCTCCTTTAACACCGGTATCAGATTGAATGTAAAGGTTACCACGACTCGAACTATTCTAGGACAACATATGGTACCGTACCGCAAATCTTCACCAGCAGAACTAGTCCGTGAGCTACTAGGGGTCACCTTGCACCCCACTACAGAGGGAAACTATGTTTTTTATGTACCTTAGGACATGTCAAATATGAAACAACTTATTAACAGTCGATAAACTGGGACTCACTACCCCTTTAATCAGTTTGAAATTACCCCCTGTGTTAAAAACTACAATTTATGTAACAATAGCGGGTAGGGTTACAAGAATAGTTTTATCTTTCATAATTATTATCCAATCTTTAAAATGTTGGTCACATATTATTCAGCATTGATTGCTGCATCAAATATTTACAAGATACTATTTACTAATTGTTGGGTATGACGTCACACAGGGACCATACATACAACAGTAGGAGTAGTAGCGAAAGGGGGCGTTTTTGGGGTGCACGAGGGTGTGTTTGAGCGACGGAGGAACCATTCTTGGTCCGAATGCGTCGTGTGAGGTGTCAAAGTGAAGCCCTCGGTGTGTAGACCACGACTTAGGGATGTCCACGTCATCTGTGACGTCCTTGGTGACGTCATCAGTAGGAGTAGTAGCCAAAGTGGACATTTTAGGGGTGTGAAAGGAGGTGTTTGGGGTAGAGATGGACCATCAGTGATCCAAATGGGCCGTGTGGGGTGTTATCTTGTAACTCTCTGTAGACGACGAATGGTATGATATTTGGTGGAAGTCGCATTGTGCTACTCATGCGCAGTTGGGTAGTAGTAACGAAAGATGTCATTTTGGGCGTGAGCAATGACATGTTTGGGCAATCAAGGGACCCATGTTTGGTGCATATGGACGTGTTGCGGTATCATAGTGAAGCATTCGTGGGTTAGAGTCAGACTGGTGTGTTTTTTATTGGAAGTCGCGCCAATGTGCGATTGCGCAGTTGGGGTGTAGTAAGTAAAGTGTTCCTTCTTGAGGTGCGGAGGTGTATATTTGAGAGATTGAGGTTCTATATCTCGTCAAGATGGAGTGTAGGTTGGTTGTTTGAAGTTTAACGTCGCACCTAACCTTATTGGTCACACGGCGACAATGACCCAAACAAACATACCCTAGCAAAACCCTAACCCTAACTAAAATCTAACCAAAACTATCAAAAATTTGGAATTTTAAAAATTAGGCTCTACAGACACTGATCACAATGGATCGTCAGAGAGTCTAATTTGTTAGGTGTCATCTTGAAGCTCTCGTGGTGTAGACCACGACTTGAGGGATTTCCATGTCATCTGTGGCGTCATTGCGGGCGTCATCAGTACAAGTGGTAGCGAAAGCGGCCATTTTAAGGTTGCGTAGGGGTGTGTTTGAGAGATTGAGGAACAACTCCTGGTCCGAATGGAACGTGTGGGGTATCCTGTTGAAGCATTCGTGTGACAGCGTCCGACTGGTCTGGTGTGTCGTGGAAGTAGGGGATATGACGTGCATGCGCAGACAGGAAATACTGGAAAAGGGGCACTGGAATGGAGTTTTAGCCTCGATGTGGACCATCCGTGGTCCGAATGGGTCGTGTGGGGTTTCGTAGTGAAGGGTTCGTGGGTTAGCGTCGGATTGGACTGGTGTGTAGCCTAGTTTCATCGTTCTATGCATGCACAGTCTGGCAGTACTATAGTGTTCTTGTCCAATCAGAAGCCGCCATTTGAGAAACTAGAGAGCTCTGAGCTGTGAGAAGGATCGGTTGAGAGCTCGGAGCTCTTGGAGCTCGAAGCTCTTGGAGACGGAGCTTGGAGCTCTTAGACCTCGGAGCTCGGAAGTGACATCGAACGTATGCGCACGCACATGTGGTGCACCCTGTACTGTATAGCCCATATGGCATAAGTGTACACCAGGGTGCGGGTGCACCACAAGTGCGTGTGCATGCGTGCGATGACGTCACTTCTGAGCTCCGAGCTTCAAGGGCTCCAAGCTCTGACTCCAAGAGCGCCGAGATCCAAGAGCGCCGAGCTCTCAACCGATCCATCCTACAGCTCCGAGCTCTGTAGTTTCTCAAATGACGGCTTCTGATTGGACAAGAGCACTATAGTACTGCCAGACTGTGCATGCACACACCGATGATACTAGGCTACACACCAGTCCGATCCGACGCTACTCCACGAACTCTTCACTACGAAACCCCACACGACCCATTCGAACCACGGATGGTCCACCTCGAGGCTAAACTTCCACCTCGAGGCTAAAGTGCCCCTTTTCCACTATTTTCTGTCTGCGCATGCAGCCATATCCCCTACTTTCACGACACACCAGATCAGTCGGACGCGGTCTCACAAATGCTTCAATATGATACATCCCATTCGGACCAGAAATTGTTCCTCAGTCTCTCAAACACACTCCTTCGCACCCCTAAAATGGCCGCTTTCGCTACCACTCGTACTGATGACGACACCAATGACGTCACAGATGACATGAAAATTCCTCTAGTCGTGGTCTGCATCGCGAGAGCTTCAAGATGACACCCTACACTCCATCTTTGGATGAGATATAGAACCTCAATCTCTCAAATACACCTCCGCACCTCAAGAATGAACACTTTACATACTACACCCCAACTGCGCATGCGCAGATTGGCGCGACTTCCAATAAAAAAAGACACGCCAGTCTGACTCTACCCTACGAAAGCTTCCATAAGATAACCGAACCGGTCCATTTGGACCAAACATGGGTCCCTAGATTGCCCAAACATGTCATTGCCCACGCCCAAAATGACATCTTTCGTTACTACTGCCCAATCGCGCATGAGTAGCACAATGCGACTTCCAACAAAAACCATACCACTCGTCATCTACGTGCAGCGAGCTACAAGATTTACACCCCACACGATCCATTTGGACCATTGATCGTCCATCTCTACCCCAAAAACCTTCCCTCACACCCCCAAATTGACCACTTTGGCGACTACTCCTACTGATCACGTCACCAATGACGTCACAGATGACGTGGGCATCCCTCAAGTCGTGGTCTATACACCGAGGGCTTCACTTTGACACCACTCACGACGCATTCGGACCAAGAATGGTTCCTCAATCGCCCAAACACACCCTCACGCATCCCCAAAACGCCCGCTTTCGCTACTACTCTTACTGTAGTATGCTATGGTCCCTGTGTGACGTCATACCCAACAAATAGTAATAGTATCTTTTAAATATTTGATGCAGCAATCAATGCTGAATAATATATGGCCAGCATTATAAAGACTGTATAATAATTATGGAAGATAAGACTATTCTTGTGACCCTAACCCCTATTGTCACATAAATTGTAGTTTTTAACACAGGGGGTAATTTCAAACTGATTAAAGGGGTAGTGAGTCCCAGTTTATCGACTGTTAATAAGTTGTTTCTTATTTGAGTACATAAAGTACATAAAAAAATATAGTTTCGCTCTGTAGTGGATGGGGGGAGGTGACCCATAGTACCTCGCGGACTACATTTCAGCAATGCATGAAGCATCGCACAGTGGGCATATACGATCGATATCATCCATATCATTTATATCCCAACAAGAGCAACCCTATGACGAAGCTTATACATTGCACTTTTGTGTGTGTCTGCATAATACTAAGAATATACCGGTAGCTCTCGACGTCATGTACACGCTTGTGATTCTTATATGGTAACAGATTGCCTTTTGTTCTGTTTATATCCCAAATCATTTCTCTGTATATGAACCATCTTCTCTTCAATGAGATTAAAAATAAAGTATTTACCAGACATATAATCAATATTCCCAATGTGTTGACAGTATAGTTCAGACACTTCTGATTCCGAAAGTACTCTTAGATCACCAATCAATACCTGTTGAATGTCAGTAATTCTGTTGACTGAAAATCATTTCCACTATCTGAACGAAGCTCACTCCCAATGGATATAATAAATGGGTCTGAATTCAGCCCATCTAGAGACTACACTTGATATTCTAGCGAACACTTTAGCATAAAAAAGAAGCGTTCCTAACCAGGTTGTAATGTTGAACCATTATTGAGTAAACATTAATATACATATAAATGCCAATTATGTTCAATCTGCACTTGATTATGACCGCCATGTTTTATGATGACCGCTGCACATTCTTTACGAACACATCAGTATAATTACTGCTTCTTATTAGATAACAGATTGCTTAGTTAGCATCGTCAAGAGCACAACAGCTTTCCCCTTTCGTAATCTGTCTGGCTCTAATACATGTAATGGGGCATGTGTGTCTAAGTATCCCAAATTCCATCGTGGCCAATCATTTGCATTTGTGGAAACGTGACTAAACTATAAAGTCCTTATATGGCACATTATATTTTTGGACAGTATTTGAATTTCGGTGGAAAGAAAATGAATTTTCATTGGTCGTCAGTATTGGTTAAGTGATAAAACAGTCGCCCAGGCTTGTCACGAACACCCCAGAAAAAAGGTGATGCTTATCACCCTAAACTGGTGATGACAGCATCACCCAAAACAGGAGATCAGTTAGAGACGTCACACTTTTCCACCGTCACCTTAAAAGAGTGATGGCTATCACCCTAAAAGGGCGATCAGCAATGAGTGCAAATTTTAGGCCATCACCCTGAAAGGGTGACGATCATCACCCTAAAAGGGTGGGGACATGGCCCATCACCCTTTTTCATCACCTTTAAAGGGTGGTCATGCATCATCACCATAAAAAGGTGATGGGCCATCACCCTTTTTCTGGCTGTGAAGAGCCGTGTAAAATTGGGGCTTACGACATGTACCTCAGAACATTCCTTTGAATTAGATGTAATACAAATGTTTTGGATATTCTGTAAACCACCAAATGTCTATAGTTCGGAGAAACCTCACAGATTATCTATTTTTGAATTTTTAGGTGCCGATAGAAGAAAATAGAGAAGAATATATAGTGATACCATGCCCACTCGGTGGAAGCTATCGAATTTAGAAGAAAAAACAATAATTGAATTTCCGGTATAATCTACCCGACTCTATTAGGTATTATGAACCTGGGTTAGTTCATAAATTGGGAACAATGTGACCGCAGAACTAGGCAAGATATAGAAAGATAGACCTTCGCTTACTCCAGGAATATAAACACATATCAATATTTTTTTACTATTTTCTCATTACTCATATACATACAGCTTCACCAGCAGCACATAATTCACGATCATTCTCCAAACCATATCACCACAACACCATAGCTATTTATCTTGATTCACGAAGACAATTCGCGCAATTTTCGTAATTCTCCCAGCAAGAGAGCTGAACTGTCCTAAATAGGTATATATATATTCTTTGGAATTTATTTTCTGGCCACAACATTACTGAATTCTACCTCGTCATCATCTACGTCACTACGGAGTCACATGGATTTATAACTGCCGCGGAGACGGTTACGGACGTAAAACCTCTTGTCAAAAAGGCCACGGATGCTATCGCCTTGATCTTACACTCTCTCTGTGAACTCAAGTCAACGCAGGCGAGAGGGTATCACATCGGGACCGGAGTTGAATAAAAACTACCGGCGACTGGGGGCAGAACATCTTCCGGTAACTGATCTGCTGTTCAGTAACGATCTGCCAAAGAAGATCCAAGACATAAATGCCACCAATAAAGTGGGTCACAAATTGTCAACCTACCAATACTCGAAGCCTAAATTTGGTCACAACAAGTACGGGAACTACAAGCATCGTTCTTATGACCGCACCCGAAACCAGTCCTGGTCAAAAAACGACGGGCGCAAGTCTCGTTTCCACGGGTTCAAGCCGAAGAAAAATCAACGCTTCCGCTAAAGTTCCTGGAAAGAGGAGGGGGGGGGGGGCGAGCAGAAGCAGCTCTAAATGCCAGTCCACACCCTGTCAAGGTGAGTGGGACATTCTCAGATATTGTTTCTCAATCTCCAACTACTAGCAGTAGCTGTAGTAGCCTTAACGCTAATATGATTAAATTCGAGGCTGGGAGATTGAGGCATTTTACTGAATCATGGTTAAAGGTAACAAAAGATCCATTTATTCTTCAAATGATTGTGGGTTGCAATTTAGATTTGTTTGAACAGCCGAGGCAGCGTCACCCTCCAACAGAGATGTTCTTCAGTAGCAAAGAAAGCAAAATCATTGACCAAGAAATAGCTAAGCTTCTAACAAAACAAGTTGTCATAGAAACTGAAATGAATCCCAATGGATTTGTATCACCGATCTTTTTACGGCCAAAAAATGATGGGAGTTACAGGTTAATTTTAAACCTAAAACGGTTTAATAAGAGTGTAAAATACCAGCACTTCAAAATGAATCTGCATCACTGATGATGGAGAAAAACTGTTATATGGCCACTGTAGATCTACGAGATGCATACTAAACTGTTCCTGTTGCAAAGTCTCAGCAAAAATATTTGCAGTTTATTTGGAGAGGTAAAACATACAAATTCACTTGTCTGCCAAATGGGCTATCATGTGCTCCACGGTTTTTACGAAACTGATGAAGCCAGTGTTTGCTAGTCTCAGAGGTCAAGGCCTTTTGTCGGTCGACTATATTGATGATATATATATCCAAGGATCCTCATATGAGGAATGTGAACGGAATGTTCAGAATACTGTTGATCGATTAGAAAGCCTTGGTGTCATTGTCCACTATGACAAATCTGATCTTATTCCATCACACCAAAAGAAATTTCTTGGATTCATCCTCGATTCCACAAACATGTTTGTAGCTCTAACCCCCGACAAAATCAGCCGAATTACTAGTGCTTCTCAAAAGCTGTGCACCAAGGAGACTGTAGTGATACGAGAATTGGCTCAAGTCATAGGACTTATTGAAGCAAGTTTTCCAGGTGTTCAGTGGGGTCCCTTACATTACAGAGAATTAGAAAACTGTAAGTCAGTAGCTCTGAAGAATAATGGTGGTAATTTTGATGCTGCTACTACATTCACTAATCAAGCCAAAACTGATTTACACTGGTGGACACAGGAAGTTAACCTTTGTTCAAAACCAGTACTCCGACCAAAAACAGATATTCTAATTAATACAGATGCCTCGGGTAAAGGCTGGGGTGCAGTCTGTGACTCAGTAAAAACAGGGGGGCGGTGGACTACAGAGGAAAGTACTGAGCACACCAATACCCTGGAATTATTGTCTGCTTTCTATGGTTTAAAAGCATTCACAGAATTATTGTCAGGGAAATGTGTAAAAAATTTCATTGATAATACAACTGCAGTGGCTCATATCAATAATATGGGCGGTTCCCACTCTGAGAGCTGCAATAGGGTGGCTAAGCAAATCTGGGAATGGTGCATCTCGTGCAATGTTTGGCTCATGGCTGCACATATAGCTGGTTCTAAGAATATTCTGGCTGACAAAGAGAGTCGGGTTTTTCATGATGGCACAGAATGGAAACTAAATCCTTCAATTTTCCAATCACTGACAGAAAAATTATTCAAACCAGAAATAGATCTGTTTGCTTCTCGTCAAAATTTTCAGCTTAAGCCCTACATTGCATGGAGGCCAGATCCACTGGCATCTGGAATAGATGCTTTTAGCATGGATTGGAGTAAACTGAAGTTTTATGCCTTCCCACCTTTTGTTCTGCAGAAGATACTGACAGACGAAGCAGAGGGGATAGTGATTTTACCACACTGGACAGCACAACACTGGTTCCCGGATGCAATGAAACTGCTTGTACAGAGACCAATCATACTACCAACCACAAAGAAGACTCTACACCTTCCATACAAGAAGGATGCAGTACATCCACTTCACAAGAAGCTGATTCTACTTGCCTGTCACTTATCAGGCAATTGTTACAAACAAGAAACATTTCTGATAGAGCAACAACGGTCATTCTGTCCTCATGGAGAGATTCCACCAAGAAACAATACAGGACATATATTCAGAGATGGCACCTATACTGTGATAAAAGGCATATTGATCCCCTTTCAGTACCTGTAGAGACTGTACTAGATTTCTTAGCAGAGATTTTTGACAGTGGACTTGGTTATAGTGCAGTAAATACAGCAAGAAGTGCACTTTCGGCTTTGTTGGTGTTACCCGGTAACATGACTATGGGTGCACATCCACTCGTGGGTCGATTTATGAGGGGCGTTTTCCAGGAGAAGCCCTCACTGCCGCGTTACACCCATACCTGGGATACAAATATTGTTTTACGATATATGAGGGAGATTCCTCCAGATGTTGATTTACCGTTGAAGCAACTTTCTCAGAAACTTAGCATGCTTATTGTTTTATTAACTGGACAGAGAATCCAAGTGTTACAGATGTTAAATGTTCAGTTCATGTCAATTTCTGAGACAAAATGTTCATTTAAGATTAGGCAGAAGGTCAAGCAGACTAAGCCTAATCAGCACCAACCAGACCTGCAGATTGCAGCTTACCCACAGGATAAACATTTATGTGTGCTGACTTGTTTAAATGAGTACTTAAAACGCACTGCTCCCCTGAGGGGAGACAACTCTGAGTTACTTTTGACATCTGTTAAACCTTACAGACCAGCATCCAAGGACACCTTGAGCCGGTGGATTAAGGAATTCATGACAGCAGCTGGTATAGAGTCCAGGGGTTTTTTTAGGCAGTTTTTCATCGTGGTATTCCCGATGAAAACGAATTTGAATTGAGTTTTTGCGATTTTTTCAAAATTGAGTTCTGAGTTAGAAATTGAGTTTTCTGGGTTTAGGGGGGAAGTGCGCGCCGTAGGCGCGGAAAACAATTGAGTTTTCTTCATACAAGATTGAGTTTATGTAACACAGGGGCGAACAAAAATGTCCCGATCACGGGAAAGTTCTCGCGACCGAAAGTTCACAATACAAGGTTGTTGTTGTTGTTGTTGTTGTTGTTCGTGTCACCTTCGTCTCTATGTCAATAAATGTCCGTATGAGAGCCCACTCTTCACGTCATCTCTGTCACTTCCCGGATTTCCGTATGTTTGTTTAGCTGCAGACACCGCGTCTCGTCATGGGATATCCAGTGAAAATGGAACAACGTGCAGGGCGAAGCACTTCACTTCGACGTGAGGCAGGTATTATACGCGTTCAAACAGAGTTCCAACAGATCAAAGAAGTTGAAAAATTTTCAGAGTATGACAAATATATTTTTCATTTGTGTTCTTGAGATTTTCTCGCTTACGTTTGTCAATCGTCTGCCACGTGTTGAAGAAAATGGCGCTGAAATTGTATCTGGCGGTACTCGACAGCGAATTGTCTCCCTTGTCATGAGATAAGATAAATCAACGTAAAACGTTATAATGTCGTAATATTACGACATTGTAGAGGCGCTGTAGTCAACGACAAGAAAAATAATCCCCGCGAAAGCTTCTTGAGCTTGGCCTGTGTTTTGTAGTGCAAAACAAGCAACATGCAATGCCTTGTTACGGTAAATTGAGAATTTATCGTTTAGACTTCAAAACTAACGAATAAATTATTGTAATACACGAATGCTTGGGAGGCATTTGTGTAAAAATCGTTCATCATGCTTTATTTCTGCCTCGAAATTAACACATTATTACTCCTGTGACAGTGTCACTTGTTTTTCTACCATGATAATGAAGTCAGTTTGAAAGTACTGACAAATAAATATAAAACGGCATATTGGAAGGTGAGAATAAATTTTATAAATTCAATGCACTTACAATGGAAAACGAACTTGGTTCCGTGGTGTGTCGTTTCAATTCATGCTACAAAATTTGCAGGGCTAAAATCAAAGGGGGGGGGGGGCTGAGTGTAGATCATGAGATGTATGTGATCGCAGTGCTCCCATCACCATTCAACGGAGGTCGTTCAATGAAACATTGACCTTGGCTTAAGGGTAAAATAATAAAAAAATAAAGATAAAACAAGAGCAAGTTGTTTTCTCAGCAAATATGGGGCATTCATGTCTTGTAAAAACAATTTGTTTTTTACCTGTCTCCACCAAGCATGACAGTTTCAATACTTATGCCAATTTAATACAAGAATTTTTCACATTCTACGATTAAAACACAAAAAAATGAGTTTTATAATTTTTTAGATGAAAAAGGCAAAAAAATTGAGTTTTATCATTTTTTTGATGAAAAAGGCAAAAAAAATGAGTTTTATCATTTTTTTGATGAAAAGGGCAAAAAAAATGAGTTTTAGTGACATTGATATGCGCGCCTGGCACGCAAAAAAAATTGCGTTTTACGATATTTGAAATTGAGTGGATGAAAAAAATTTGCCTAAAAAACCCCTGTAGACACTGAACTATTTCATCCCCACAGTGTTCGGGGGGCTTCAACTTCGAAGGCGAAAAGTGTTGGAGTTCCTGTTGATCTAGTGATATCGACAGCCGGATGGGCGAAGGCAAACACTTTCGCAAAGTTTTATGATAAACCGATCTCTGATAACTCTGTCACTTATAGCTCAAAATTGTTAGAGCAATTACAGTAAGAAGACAAGTTCAATACATTTCACATGGTGACAGTTTAACAGTAACAAAGCCAGTTACACACTTACAATACAATATCGATTTAATTTGACAAGGAGATTGAACTATCGATGAGGTAGCGAAACTAAAATTATGAACTGCTTGCTACATGTATACCATGTGTGGTTGTATTGAAATACACATTCGAAGTTCACTCAATGGAATTGGTTATTCATTGCATGGTTATAATGGTCTCACAGGCCAGGACTTTAAAATCTCACGTGACTCCGTAGTGACGTAGATGATGACGAGGTAGAATTAGAAAATTAAACGAAACTTACCAAAGTTGAAGTTTCATTGAAATTCTACCGAGTAATCATTAGGAACGGAGGAGTTAAGTGCCCTCCCTTTCCCTACCCTAGATAACATGCACAAGCTGTGCCTGTTTCGACCAACTTTAAAACCTGCAGACGATAAACACGTGCGTACCATCTCACTTAACTCCTCCGTTCCTGATGATGACTCGGTAGAATTTCAATCAAACTTCAACTTTGGTAAGTTTCGTTTAATTTTCTAATTCTATGAGAAAGCTACTTGCTCCCATGCCGACATGGAATGAAACGATTGATCTACACAATAGATGATACTACTTAGCGTGAGTTTGGGTCAGGATGACAGCACAGAGGTTAAGATCAGCTCCAAAGTATTGAGAGGGCGTCTGCTCGGCTTCCGCTATATGATTCATTCTTCTCGCTCAAAATAATATTTCATGATTAATTTCTGAGAGCGTACGAATTCCTAATTGACAACAGAATGTAATCACGGAACTGCCAAGTTTACCTGAACTGTCAGTAGTAGTCAAGGTCGGAACAGTTGAGGAATCACAACAAGAGTTCATATAATAATAACTCACACGGTGATGAATTCTCTCGTCAATAAGAATTGTCGACAGTCGTCTCTTCTGGTTGTTGTGATGCCCCTTCTGATTGTCTCAGTATTAGAGTATATCTTCATTCTTACTTTACAGTTATATTCAACATGTTGATTTCTGTCCCTGGAACACATCCTCATCTACACCGGCACCTTTTATCAAAGGCATTGGTACAGCTCCCTCGTCGCCATCGGGAAAGTAGTGTTCAGTGAATATAGCAGCCGGGAGATCTATCACCAGATAACACAGACATGCCATGATATGGATGTCACATAAGAAGATAACTGATATCAGAGGCACGGCAGAGAATGCACAAGATCCTTGTCCGAAGAATTTTCCAGTTAAAATAGTGCTGACGATGGCGAAAACGATGTAAGCCATTGATGCATAAATAACACTTATAACTTTCATTCGGCCAGGCAGGAAAAAAGTGATACTGTGTGGGAATTGTCTGTCAACCACATAGCTGAATCCCAGTAAAATCAGAGAGAAATGTGTTGCCACCGTTCCCGTAGTCACAATAACTGCAGCGAAGATAGGCCAGGTTTCCGACCATTGTTCCAGACACTGTGATCCTGTGCTCTCCCGACTCATCAACAGACCCGAACCCAGTCGACACGAGACGGACCAAATCAGCAGTCCGATAATGAACACGACTGCTCTCTTCCTGCCGACTGTCGTCTGTTCTTCTTCCATTTTTTTAAATAATCACAATTGATGCTACAGGTACGGGATTATATGTCTTGGTCCGGTTTAGAAAGTTTACTGAGATCTCTGACTCTCCGGGTCACAGATTCACAACGGCGATTCTGTTCCCCACAAATTCTCGTTTGTTATATTTGCAGAGAGTTTTCAATATATCAATTTTATCGATCTACAATGTTCACCTTGCACAACATATACCATGGCGATATCGATGCTCCATTTTTACGCGACTGCCCAGTGCAAGAGGACTTTTGAACTTTGGAAAATGAAGGTGAGTGCGATGCACACTGCTTTATGGACCATTATACACAACAAGCCGAGGGTGGCCTACCCGTCTTTGGTGGTACCGCATCCAACGAGGTCATGGGCTGGGGAACGTGCCCGGGAATTCCGTCAAAACTTTCCTTCCGCTGGTGACGCGCGGGGTGAAAGTTGTCGGAAAACAAACTGTCCGAAGTGGTGTGCAAGCCCTGGGAGATGCTTTCAGTGGTGTCCCAGTCCGAAAATCATTGAAACGCCGAGCCAAAGAAGCAGGAGGCGTCTTGGTCGTCAAAGAAGCAGGAGGTGTCTTGGTCGCCAAAGAAGCAAGAGCCGTCTTGGTCGCCAAAGCCTTTTCACCAAACGGAATTTCACCAAACTTGCATGGAAGCTTCATTGAATGGCCTCCTCGTCAGATTAGGTTTGGTATGCCCATGCATTCGTCCATGTCCGGTATCTGTCCGTCCGTCCATCTACTTATACTATACATTCCTTGTCCGCAAGATGTCTAGAGAACTACTCGATGAAATTTCACCAAACTTGGATGGAAGCTTTATTGAAATGGCCATTTGATTAGGTTTTGAGAGGCATGCACACATTCATTTGTGCCCGGTGTCGATTCGTCCTTTCATCTACTTGTACATGTATATACAGGTCTTTTCTGAAAGATATCTGGAGAACTACTGGACGGAATGTGAACTAAATTTACATGAAATCTTCATCATGATAGCCTTCTCATCTGATTAGGTCTTGGTGTGCGTGCGTGTTTGGTGCCCGCCCATCAGTCTACTTGTACAGAACTTGTCCTCAAGATATCTGGAGAACTACTGAGCGGAATTTCACCAAACTTGGAAGGAAGTTCCATCGAGATAGTCTCCTTATATAATTAGGTTTTGGTGTGCGTGCGTGCGCGCGTGCATGCGTTCGTGTCGGTATCCATCTTCTTTTACATGTATGTACAGTTCTTGCCTGCAAAATAAATATGGAAAACTACGGGACGAAATTTCACCAAACTTGGATGGTAGTTTCTTTAGGATGGCCTCTTCATTTAACAGGTTTTGGTGTGAGTACCAGCGTGATTCCATATACGATGTCCTATCTGTTCCTCCCATTTTCGTTCACTCCATATCTTAGAAACTACCGAGGGCAGATGCATGGAACTTCTGAACAGTACAGAATGTATTTTATATGTGTGCCTTTCGTATGTTTTGCCTCTTTCCTATAATGTGATGATGTTTTAATGATTTATGCATCACAATTATTTCATATTTGTTATATTGTTATATAAATTCGGCCTTCTCACTGGGCTTCGGCAGCTATGAAAATCGCCTCTACGCACTGGCACGTGACCATCAGCCGCAATTTCTTGGTGCATTAAATTTAGTGTCTGCCTATCTTATAACGTTGAGGATAACTCCATATTCATATTTTCGATTTAGTTAGCGAAATAGTAATTAAGTTCAGCATAATGCTCTTTCCTTTCAATTATACGGTATTTTGATACATGTCTTCACCATATCTATACCAGTTACTGATAGTTAAACATAATCTCTCGCGTTACAACACTTAATGTTACACCCCAATAAATTAAGGATGACAGTCATTTGCCACTTTGCACACATGCAATTGTTCTGTTTCAGTTGCCCAGTGAGCCGTTTGAATTTTTATAGCAAATGGCAGATTAATACAATACCAGCCTTTTTGGACTATTGTAGTCAATTGAATCTATTTATCAACGAGCCAAGTTGTTAATAAAAATATATTATTTTTTTCAATGATATAATTATTTCCCACCTTTTCACTCACCACAACGATAGTGAATATTATCAAAGAACTCATCACGAATCCCAGTACGTGGGAGTGCTATAATACATTCTCCGTCATCTCCCGATGTGTCGATTATTCGGAAAATTCTATCAAAGAAACGTCTTCTGCAGGCCTCTTTAATCATTTGATATTGTAGCTGTAAATGTTAGACCATATTTGGCAAGTACTACACGAAATAGCACCTCGAGCGATTTAGCACATGTCATCTAGGATCGAGGTGGGAGGAGTAAACATCACATGACAGTCGAGCCAAATAGTGTTTGCCCATATTTGGTGTTTAGAGGGCCACCAGAATCACGTGACTCTGGAGCGCAATAGTTGAATCTGATGTAACCTTTGTTTACCGGATTAGTTTCCGCCATGGAGTCGTACTGTGAAGAGGTGGACCCCTCTCAACTCTAGAAGACGACTATTTTGACGAGCTTTTGGGTAATTTTGATTTGACCCCGTCATTCCCGCAAAGTCTAGATATAGCCTATAGCATTGGGCCCTGCTTCGGAGGGCCAATGTCTGGCTAATCCAAGATACGTGTTTGACGGCAGATTTTGAGATCGAGAACGAGGCCATGCTTACGTCACGGGACCGGACACACGTGGTTTCGGGGATTTCTGACAGATCGAGCCAATCTAGCCCCAGAACTCACTTTAGCTGCGAAAACTGACCTCTGGCCTAGTGGATTTCTGGGAGCGGAAACGGAAACGTCGCACTTGTTTGTTTACTTTCTTATTTATTCTACTTTTTATGTGTTTCGTACTCTGTCCCATATGGGATGCTCAGTACAATAAAGAATCTTATATTATCATGCGCACAATTAATTTTCGGCGGAACCAATCTCGCATTCATCTATTTCCGTATTGGCGGAAATTAGTCCAGTTGCTGAGTTCTGGGGATAGATTCAACTAAACACAGAAATAGTGTTGTATAATTCGAATGAATTGTGTTCGTTTGGTTAAAATTAACCGAATTTCACAATAAAATGCGCCCGGATCTCTCGATTATCAAAGGCACTATTTCGTAGCCGGCTCACTGCGTGATCGTCATACGCTCCCCACCGGTGGGGGTTTGTGCGTTCTATGTGAGAGTCTCTTTCCGCCAATACGGAAATAGCCGAACGTGAGATTGAGATCGAGCATGGCGGAGATCAGAGATGGCAACTCCGCTGAAAGTTCGGGAAAAGAATGTGTGCATTTGCTGGGAGAATAAAAATGTCAAGTTTTTTTTAATACAATCAGAGGCAGGGAAAAAGAAGAACTTGGAGAATTTATTATTCAAATACGTCGAGTTACGTATAACTGAAGGGCAGATTTGCAGGACATGTGAAAGCCTATTCGTCCTGATATCGTCGGTCGCCATGATTGCAGTTTAAGGGAAGCTCTTTCATCCTAAAAATAGCGAGCCAATGAGAAAGCTGGTCTCGATCCAAAATGGCGCGGATCGAACGACCAATCGCTGGCGGAGTTCTGGTACACTATGACTGTCTGTTAATACCTAAATTAACTGACAGTAATACAGTCTAAGTCTAGATAGTCGCATGAAAGAACTCACCGCGGCGGGTGTAGGTGTCGTGAAGAAAGGCGCAGATCCTATAACAGAAAACGATGAGAAACTTCTCTGGGATCGAGGTACATTTAATACAGAAACCTCGACAGGCCTCAGTTATGCAGTTTTCTTTTATAACTGTAAATTATGTGGAATGCGTGCCATGGATGAACATCGAAACCTGCAAGCAGAACAGTTTTCTATATCAACTGATGAAGTGGGAAAATACCTGTCATTCAGCGAAAGGATCAGCAAAAATGTCCAGGGCGGTCTGGATCACCGTCGCATATCCCCGAACTTTATTAAACAGTACGCGGACCCGAGTAATCCCAGGTGCATTGTGAGCGTTTATGAACGATACCTAAGTGCAATTTCTCCCAGTGGGGCATTCTATCTTCGACCTCTCCCTTCAACTGCCCAGTTTCAAAATCCACGTTTCAGTAGCCAAGTCATCGGAGCGAACACTTTGGACAAATACATGAAAAAGATGTTTGGGGCTGCCGAAATTAGTACCTCCCAGAGGCACATCACTAATCATTCAGGAAAAGTCACATGTGCAACAACACTTTACAACAAGGGATTCAGTGACAAGGCGGTCATGGGTCGTACTGGCCACAGGAGCAACGCTGTACAAGTTTACCTGCGAAAAGTATGATGGCCGAGAGGGGCCATCGCGTCTTTCATTTCTAATTGAACGCGATGGAGCGATGGAGCTATGCGATGGAGCTATGCGATGCGCGATGGAGCTATGCGATGGAGCGATGGAGCTATGCGATGAAAAGTCGCGCTATGCGATGCGCGATGAGGCTGCGCGATGGAGCTATGCGATGAAGCGATGGAGCTATGCGATGGAGCGATGGAGCTATGCGATGAAGCGATGGAGCTATGCGATGCGCGATGGAGCTATGCGATGGGGCTATGCGATGGAGCGATGGAGCTATGCGATGGGGCTATGCGATGGAGCGATGGAGCGATGGAGCTATGCGATGGAGCGATGGAGCGATGGAGCTATGCGATGGGGCTATGCGATGGAGCTATGCGATGGAGCTATGCGATGGAGCTATGCGATGAAAAGTCATTGCGCAAAGTAAGAAGCAAACAATACAATATCTTTGAGCGTGACAAGAGTAATCCATGTCAGTGAAGGATTTTATCGGGGAATATTTGGCTAACACAGTAGAATAATCACCTGCTGGGCTCTTTTTTCGATTTATCGCATATTAAATTGGACCGGTTTCGCTGGTAAAAACCGAAATTTCTCGAAAACCGTACATCATAGAATGGCGAGATTTGGACATAATTGGGATGGCATAGAGGCCTAGAAACGCGTCTTTCATTTTTTTTTTTAATTATCAAATCTTTAGCGAGATATTCCGGCTTTAGCAGTGTTCGGTAAGTTTAACGATATTTCTTCGGTTTTGGGGCTCTAGTGAGAAAACTAAGAAAAAACGAGAAAACTGAGAGACGCGTTTCTAGATGGAGCTGTCGATTTTCACGCAGTTATATTTGATACTTTTCTTGAAATTGACATTTGAAAATGATCGGTAGAATTTACGAAGAGCAAAGTTCAAATATGAATGATAGACTTAATTATATTCAAAGTTTAAACGTATGAACATGTCTAGAATTCTTAGAAAACAGGCTTTCTAAAAATATATAGTTTTATATACATAATCTATAAAGCAAAGGCGAGAATGAGAGAAATGTCATTGAGCGAGTGTTGATCAGTACAGGTGGATAGCTTAACTTACAGTTTTGGAACAATAATTCTGCCATATTATATCAAGGCGACAAAACGTTATAATCAGCCTGTTGTGTGAAGATGGGTAGAACGAGGTTGTTTAATGGGAGGATGAAATAAATTTTGTTCGGAAAAATTACATGAACATCTCTGGTGCGAGAGCCGCACGAGCGGAGTATAGGCGACTTTTACGTATAAGCCTACGACCTTGACACATTTTAACGTACACAATACTGTTATTCTAAATAATGCCCCGAGAATAAAATCCGTATAGTTCTTAAGCCCCGCAGAAGTTTACGGTACAGCCTTCTCCTTTTCACAAATACTGTCCACCATCTTCCCTGAGGGAAGTCGATGAAGCCGACATGCCTTCGGTGAGATACCTGCCCACCTACACACTTTTAACGTTGTTTTTTTTCTAAAGATATTCTGTCAATGTGTTACGTGAACACCTGGTATGCAAAACCCTGAAAATTGCCCATTTGTCATATACTATTCAATGCAAACATATAGTTCATTCTGTTCGTTGCGAGGAAAAGGGGAAAACATCTTGGAACTTTTTGACCTGTGATTAAAAAAGGATGGCAAACGTCGACTTAATTGGCTAGCGTTGATGGCGGCGTGCAGATCACATAATTTTGTTTACACGGCTGATGAGCATACTCAAGCATAAAATCGAGAAGTACGTTATAAAGCTCCCATGTATGTTTACTAACTCAGTGAATTTGGAATTGTCGAAGCAATGGAACGGAACTGGTCGCCAGCAAATTCACGAGATAAGCACATTACACTGCAGAAAAAATTACCAGCCTATTCCGGTGTCACACTGGTGAAAGAAGATGTCATGTTTACATGCGAAAAAACCCTCTTGCTGTCCCGTCTTTGAAGCGAAAAAAATATTTCTCCATATCAACATAGAAAGCTGTGTTTCATGCGTAGTAAATAGCTTACACGCTTAAAACTAGAGTGTTGAAACTTACTCGTAAAGTGTTGAAATGACTCTTTAAGTGTGTCCACAGGGACTGCTCGTTTAAGTGTTGTCCCTGTGGACACACTTGAAGGGTTATTTCAACTCTTTACGAGTAAGTTTCAATACTTTAGTTTTAAGCGTGTAGTTTTATACCATAAATGCTCGTATTCAAAAGTGACGTAAAACCGCATCGGTGAACGTTTGAAATTGAAGTTTGGTTGTTTTAATATCTTCTGCATACATTTGAACACCTCCAACCGAAATCTAATGCAATGTTCTTATCTACCGTGATCACATATTGAAATTTTCATGTTTAAAATAATTGTTAATTTCTCTGTTCACTTTGGCGATGGTGTTTTCGCATTGTAAGACTGTTTTTCAACGAACATGCGCAATGACTTTTCATCGCATAGCTCCATCGCATAGCTCCATCGCATAGCCCCATCGCATAGCTCCATCGCTCCATCGCTCCATCGCATAGCTCCATCGCATAGCTCCATCGCATAGCATCTCATCGCTCCATCGCATAGCCCCATCGCATAGCTCCATCGCTCCATCGCTCCATCGCCTTTTCATCGCATTTTCATCGCGTCTTTCATTTCTGATTTTCCATCGCATAGCCCCATCGCATAGCTCCATCGCTTCATCGCTCCATCGCATAGCCCATCGCATAGCTCCATCGCTCCATCGCTCCATCGCATAGCTCCATCGCTCCATCGCTCCATCGCTCCATCGCATAGCTCCATCGCATAGCATCGCATAGCTCCATCGCTTCATCGCATCGCATAGCTCCATCGCGCATCGCATAGCTCCATCGCTTCGCATCGCATAGCTCCATCGCATAGCTCCATCGCATCGCATAGCGCGACTTTTCATCGCATAGCTCCATCGCTCCATCGCATAGCTCCATCGCGCATCGCATAGCTCCATCGCATCGCATAGCGCTCCATCGCATAGCTCCATCGCTTCATCGCATAGCTCCATCGCGCATCGCATAGCTCCATCGCATAGCCTCATCGCGCATCGCATAGCCTCATCGCGCATCGCATAGCTCCATCGCGCATCGCATAGCTCCATCGCTTCATCGCATAGCTCCATCGCTCCATCGCATAGCTCCATCGCTTCATCGCATAGCTCCATCGCGCATCGCATAGCTCCATCGCATAGCTTCATCGCGCATCGCATAGCGCGACTTTTCATCGCATAGCTCCATCGCGCCATCGCATAGCTCCATCGCGCATCGCATAGCTCCATCGTTCCATCGCATAGCTCCATCGCTCCATCGCGTTAAATTAGAAATGAAAGACGCGATGGCCCCTCTCGGCCATCATAGAGAAGCACCAACAATGCTGAGAAACATTAGTAATTGCCACCGGATGTTACCACCTGTAGGTACAAGTGGGCGAAACGCAATCCCAAGCATCATCTCATGACATGGTACATGTATCAGCATACGAACTTTGGGAAGAATCTGAAGAGAGGTCTTCAAGTTATTGCCCGGAAACCAAATAGATTTGTATGCACAAGTGTGCGAAACACAATCCCAAGTGACATCTTATGGCATATGAATACCAAATTTGAGAAGAATCCTATGAGCAGTTGTCAATTATTGCCAGAATTTTTTTTCAGATTTTTCCACCATGTCGCCACCAGTATGCAGAAGCAGGTGAAATACAATCCCAAGGGACATATCATGGCATGGTATCTGCATACCAAACTGGAGAAACATCCGATGAGCGAAATCAAATTTAGATTTGACACGAGGTGGTGCTACCTGTAAGCACAAGTGGGCGAAACGCAATCCCAAGCGACATCATATGTCATGATATATTCATACCAGATTTAAGAAGAATCTGACGAGCGGTTCTCAAGTTATTACCCGGAAACAAATCTGGTATTTCGCCACCAGGTGGCACCACCTGTAAGTAAAACTGAGCGAAACGCAATCCCACGCAACACCTCCTGGCATGTTACATGCATGCTAAATTTGAGGAGATTCCGATGAGCAGTTCTCAAGTTAATGGCTGAAAACAAATTTTGATTTTAACACCTGGTGGCACCACCTATAGGCGCAAGTGGGAGAAATGCAATCTCAAGCGACATCTTAGGTCATGGTATTACCCGGAGACAAATTTGGGATTTTGCCACCATGTGGCATCACCTGTAAGTGCAAGTGAGTGAAAGGCAATCCCATGCAACATCTCCTGGCATGGTACATGTTGTGTACATGCATGCATCCGATGAGCATGCAGTTCTCAAGTTATTGGCCAAAAACAAATTATTGAAGAAACTAGATACAGTCGATCGAATACGATTGGAGGCATGCTTTTTGTATCTTTAGTAAAGGAAACATTCATTATTTGTGAAGAAAGTAAAAACATAAAAGTTAGGAAAAACATCATTAACATGGCCCCATAAGATGCCTTGTGGGTAGGTACCCACATACCAAATTCAAAAGAATCCATTAAGGCCCAACAGTTACTGTCCGGAAATGCAATTTTATCTTGACCCTCAGGTAGCGCCAAGTGTAGAAAGATAGGCATAAATAATAATCCCAACCGAGATCTTGAGGCAAGATCCCTTGACATTGGAAATAGAAATGTTAACTTGGCCTACAGGTGGCGCCACCTATGAGCAGATCGACAAGAAAAACAATACCAAGTGAAACCTTCAGGTAACGTACATGTATACCAAACTTGGAAAGAATTCATTCAAGTATTAAAAAGTTATTGTCCAGAAACATAATTTTAAATTTGCCCCCAGGTGGCACCACGTATATGTGGATTGGCATGAAAAACAATGCCAAACGAGAAATTGAGGCGAGGTACCTACACAATTTGGAATGAATCGGTTCAGGTTTTCAAAAGTTATTGTCCGGAAACACTTAACTTAGCTTTCAGGTAGTCCCCCTTTCAACATGAAAAACATTCTCAAGCCAGATCGTGATCAAATTTGGAAAGAATCCTTAAGGTTTTCAAAAGTAATTGTCTGGAGATGCAATTTTAACTTGGTCCGAGGTGGCGCCACCCAGAAGCGGATTGGCACGAAAAACAATTCCAAGCAAGATCTATACACAGTAAAAAATTATTTTCTTGCAAATTTCTTGAAATTTCTTAGATTTTCTTGAATTTCTTAAATAAGAAAAATACATTATTCCCTCTGCGATACAATGTTTAGAAAGTTTCAAAAAATAATTATTATGACGTTTTGGGGGATAGTTTCTGGCAGTTATTGGGCATTTCCAAAGTTTATAAATATGTTTAAATTTTTGTCTTGTCAGTAAGATATGATTTTATTCTCAAATAAGAAAAAATAAGAAAAACCTTCCAATTTCTTAAAATGGGAGACTGACAAGAATTATTATCTTAAATTTTCTCAAAATTTTAAGAAATTGTAAGAAAATAATTCTTGTCAGTCTCTTATTTTTTCTTGTTTGAGAATAAAATCATATCTTACTGACAAGACAAAAACTGAAACAGATTTATAAACTTTGGAAATGCCCAATAACAGCCAGAAGCTATCCCCCAAAATGTTATAATAATTATTGTTCAGAACTTTCTAAACATTGTATCACAGAGGGAATAATGTATTTTTGCTATTTAAGAAATTCAAGAAAATCTAAGAAATTTCAAGAGATTTGCAAGAAAATTATTTTTTACTGTGTAGACACGGGACCAATTTACCAATACAAAAACATGGGTCTGTGCTTGATAAATTGAAACCTTTTGGGGTTGCAATTATCCCAATATTGCAGACAACACACAAATTTCAGCTTCTGCCAAGATATATTGGAGATATATATGCTCAAACACAATATATGAGGGTCGGGCGAGGGCTAGTTTGGGAGATGGAGGGTGCGGCTCGGCGCCCTGGGGGTGGGGGCATGCTCCCCTTGAGGGTAGTGGTAGGTGTGCTGACATGAAAGCCATAGAAAGCTCCCGTACATGAAACAACCACACTGACAGCTGCATGCCATCATCTGTCAGTCCGAAAAACGACAAGGTGGAATTCAATTCAATTCAGGAAATTGATCATATGCACAGTGTGCACCCAAATTTTAGGAACTCAGTTGTAATTAACATGAGCAGTGTGACTAACGTCACAGGACCTACGAAGTAGAGTAGGCATTAGGACTCGAACGCGAACTGAACTCTTGGAAATCCCCACCCCCAGTTGAAATCCCGCCTATATAAAGATGGGCACCGCCCAAGTCAGAATCGCCAGTGATTATCATCAAAAATCACCAGAAATTTTCATCAAAATTAGGTAAGCTCAGAACTTGTTGGTAACAGTCTCCTAATGCGCCTTCATTCCAAAAATAAATAACGATCGCCGATTTAATTTTACAATTTTTAACTAAAGGAAACAGATTGAATAATAAAAAGTTCAGTAGATTTCAAGCTTTACGTGTGAAAATACATTTACATCTCTTTCATGGTTTTCAGTGCTCTTGTTCAGGATCAAAACAACTTTTTGAATAGCATTATTTTCACAACAATACAACAAATTTTTATATATAGTACTATAGTAGAAAGGCAGCATTTATGTAGTTTACGGTAATTCAACTCAAGACCAACACCTTCTCTGCACAAGATAATAATGATTCTATGTCATTCTCCTGAGCATAACCGGTACAAAGACGAATAAATAGCGTCTCTACATCACGTTGTTATCTAGACATATGAGACAACACATTTTGGGTATCGGCAATCTGATGAATGTACTATTCCGGTTTTCTTGTTTCACGTTATATTCTATGGCGGTTGATCGGTGATTTTCTTCATTGATAAACATTAAACCACCTCAGCTTCGTTGTGTGAATCGGAATTACATTGCTGTGACACACCAACACACTCCGTGCCAGTGATTCTGTATCCTCTAATCAAGGAATCAAAATGGATCAAGATTTGAAATGACAAGAAAAATTTCGACATATTTAATTTTTTGTTTAAGTTATATCCCAGTGTGATATATAGTCAATATTCAAGAGGTACAAAAAAAAAACTTAAAGTATGTACTCATATTTTCACATCATGATCAAAGTTACTTTATCTAGTTAAATTCTATCCAAAGAAAATAAATTAAGACCCTTTAAACATGCCGTCAATGCCAGATTTTGAGTTTTATACAGCTGTAGATCAGGGCTCTGGGTGCATATATCATGTTTCCATACACTTGTTGCACACAACAGCGGCAAAAAGAAAGCCTCCTTGAACAACCTATCTTTATACAGGAAATTCTTAACTCAGAAAATACCATTCTCTCTCAAAAGAAAACAATTTACGCCAGGAAGGCCTTTTTCATTAAGCCCATTTTGTTAGGTTGGTGCCTACTTAGATTCAATAATTGTCACGAAATTTCTTTGATTATATCTTAATTGCAACCATGCATGTTTGTTCCTCAAACCTGACATGCTTGAGGTATGTACATGTATAACACACTTTCATTTGAGAGTCCAGACATTCCACCATTCATGTGAACAAATTGTACTCAAAATGGAATAATTAAATTCACACTACCCATTTCTACAGTATCAGTACTATGTTACTATCTGAAGCAGTTGAAACCCAGTAAAACTTAAACAATTAAAACCAGTAAAGAAATGTGTCTGTTGAATAACAGAAAATATGGTATGGAGATTTCAATGAGTAAACTACTAAACAACTTACATGATACCAACAAAATGTCCCAACACAAGCTGATAAATTCCTTGGGTGGCTTGCAGGATGGCTTTGTTTCACCCTCAGTAAACTTTTATCATTGTTGCTCACAGGCTAATCTGAAGGATGATACCACATCTTTCTTTGTTCTGCTGGGTTATTGCACAAGGCTGACTTAATTGGTTGATGTAGGATATATCACCAGTGGCAATTTGACCTAAATTTGAAGCCTGATTTGGTCTGTGATGAAATGTTTGGATGTGAAATAGGATACACGTTAAAGGCCACAGTTTACATATATCTATAACAATATACTGAATTGTGTGTATTAAGAATGGCAAGTTGGTAATAGCAGTGTAGATAAATGCACTAACAAATGATGGAAAATTAGCATTTCCTATTTCATTATGCCATCACGTTTTGTACTGTGTTATATATACAGTGAAACATACAGCCAAGGTTTCCCAATGGATATGACAGTGCACTAGCTGAGCTATCAATAAATAATAAAAAAAATAATTATAAATCAAATTTTCATCAGAATTCGGTCAGCTCAGAACTTGCTGGTAACAATGCCCTAATGCACGTTCATGCCAAAATCAAGGTTCTAATGTCAACGGTTCTCCTTATTTTTCCGAAGAAAGGATTCGGATGGACTGACTGACTCACTCATTACCGGACAATTTGCGATCTGTAGCCTACTTTGTAGGAACAGAGTAAATTACACGTGTGGACACAAATGGTTCGTGCAGCAGCTTTAGAGTAAATCATATGATGTGAGATACAATTATTTGATAACAAAATTGAAGGAAATATTGTCCTTCATTTAAGAGGACACGAAATTCAAAAACCAGGGGTTCAGTACTGCGGGGATTTCCCTGTCAGTTATTTCATATTATACTTTTGAAATAAAATGTAGTTCCTGCAAAAGCTTTAGTGTAAATCATATGATGTGGAATAGAAGGACAGGACAGCAAATTTAAGAAAATGATATCTTTCATTCAAAGCGACATGAAATTCAAAACTAACAGTGAGAAGCGGAAGAAAGAAGAAAAAATGACAAACACATAAGGCATGCCTAATTAGACAAAGCATTTGGAAGTCATCACTTGTGAAGAATTTGAATGGAAACCACCGACATGCACAGAAAATTGGAACAAGACCCAGTGGCGCCACCTTCATGTGGATCTTGATGAAACGCAATGCCAACCCATGTCTGGTCACAAGGAGTGTATATGCTAGATTTCGAAGAATCCGACAAAGCTTTTGGAAGTTAGAGACACAAGAGATAGCAAGGTGTAGGCCTGTGTAGATCGATGTAGGTCGTACAGAACGCATATCCACTGTTATGTGGTATATCAAAAGGTGGGAAATAATTATATTCGCATCTTCACCAGCCAAGTCAACTACATCGCAAAGCTCTCTACGCTGCCTTGACATTCTTGGCTGGTGGCAGAGGAATACTGCTCTGCGCCACCTAGTGGAAGTTTTAACGATGAGCGACCTTTCGACTCCAGGAGTTGTTTCCCTTCAATTTCAAGTCGGCCACACACGTAAGGCGAGTTGCTATCGTTCGACCTTGCAGCGCGTCCCAAAATCTGATTCAATTGATCAGATACACCGAAAGTGGCCGTGATAATGCTTCTCCTGTTTTTTATAGGCAGAATCTCCCCGCACATTCGACACAGCTCGTTCTTAGTGGGGGCCGCCATCTTGGGAAACCAACTACTACATAACGCGCATTTTGATTGGATGCAGCAAGCCGTCTCTGCATTCCACTCAACGATGAGGATTCATGTTCCAGTTTTACTAGAGAAGTACGCCAAGGCGATGTACAGAGCAACGTGATGTACGTCGACTTGGCTAGAGAAGATGTTATATTCGTGAAAACAATATATTTTTATTAACACTCTCTTGCTACAATAGACAATGGATAAATTGATAAAATAATCATAAAAACAACAGATGTCGCATGATAATTATTTTTTCCAAGGTCCTAGAAACAAAAAAAAGAACATTTTTTGACAGTAATTTTCACTATATAAAATAAAATACAGAAATTGTGTACCGATGAAAGAGAAACGGTGGTCCCCAAGATATGAGTGTTCGCTTGATATGATTTAACCCAGACGGGGCACTGACTAGTCTCAGGGGACCACCGCTCCTTTAACATTGGTATCGGATTGAATGTAATTATGATGGCCGAGAGGGGCCATCGAGCATCGCCCTTGAAACATTTTGGGTGATATTGCGATGCGATATTGCGATGCGTTAATGCGAAAACGCGATATCGCGATATTATAATTGCGGGATAATAGCGTTATAATTGCGCGATAATCGCGTTATAATTGCGCGATAATGAGCGATATTGTGAAGTATCGCGTTATAATTGCGCGATAATTGCGTTATAATTGCGCGATAATCGCGTTAAAATTGCGCGATAATCGCGCTATAATTGCGCGATAATCGCGTTATTTTTGCGCGATAATGAGCGATATTGTGAAATATCGCGTTATAATTGCGCGATAATCGCTTTAAAATTGCGCGATAATCGCGTTATAATTGCGCGATAATCGCGTTAAAATTGCGCGATACTTGCGTTAAAATTGCGCGATAATCGCGTCAAAATCGCGCGATAATCGCGTTATTTTTACGAGATAATCGCGTTATTTTTGCGCGATAATCGCGCGATAATGAACGATAGTGTGAAATATCGCGTAATAATTGCGCGATAATCGCGTTAAACTTGCGCGATAATCGTGTAATTTTTGCGCGATAATCGCGTTATGATAATGCGAAATATCTCGTTATTTTGAGGAGTAATATGAGTAGCATAGGAAAGACCGATGAGGCTGAGGCGTGGGGCTGTGGCGTGACAGGATGGCGGATGGCGACGTGGCGATGTGGGAGGTGTCATCGTGAAGCTCTTGTCAGGAGCGTCCGACTGGACTAGTGGGTCGTCAGTTTTCAACATTCTGCGTATGCACAGACAGAGAATTGTGGAGAAAAGGACACTGGAAGGGACGTTTTGGGGTCGAGATGGACCCATAATGCTGCGAATGGGTCGGGGAGCGTATCAGTTTGAAGCTCTCATGAGGTAGCGTCCAACTAGACTGGTGTGGAGTAAAAGTAACGCAATGGTGCGCCTGCGCAGGAGAAGAAGTGCATGGGAATAGACGATTTGGGGTCGAGGTGGGCCCATATTGGGCGTACTGTGTCGGATAGGGTATACATGTGAAGCGCGCCTCCAGGCCGATCTGGTCATGGTGGGTGCATGTTGTCTCCACAATGAAACACGAGCTTTACCCGTAAAATGACCCTATTAACCAGGTCTAGAGGGGTTAATATGGTTCCCAGCGTCCTGCCGAGATATGCAGATTGGGTTAGCGGGTGTATGTTTTCCCGGGTAGTAAAAAACGGAATACATAAACCCCCATGTGAGGAAAAGACGGACTTTATAGAGTAGGGATAGGCCAGCAGCTATAGTAGTCAAAGTGCAGCGTCGCTGAGGTGCGCCATTGAGACATGGCTACTCTTATTGCACTAACCTGTTCGGGCGACTCGTGGAAGCTGGAGTGTATCCCGATCTTAGGCATACTGGGGATGTGAGTTGACTTACCATGGTAGAGCTACCTCTTCCTAATGGCTAAAAGAGGGTTATGATTAGGGCCCTATGGCCGATTACCTATATGCCATTATCTACCTTTGCCAGGCACTTATAAGCTTTACGTTACGTTTTGCCTGATCAAAAGTTACCATTAAGTTACACGGTTTGTAACGTACGCCTATAAATGTCAAGGCAAATCGACTTTTAGCTATAACTGACACAGCGTCAGTCGCAGATCGAAAAAGATATACTGGCGCTAGTTTAAGGGTAGCGCAATATTATCGGCTAAGTCGCTTATAAAAAATCCTTTAACTGACTTCTTCATAGGGTCAGGGTTAGGCCATATGACTTTTTGTCAGTTATAACTTATAACTAGCAAAAGTCGTAAGGTTAAAAAATAACGAAATAAGCCGTGGTTTTGGAATTTAAACTCGGATTCGGAGTCATGGACCTCAGACATGGTATATGAGTGACATTGAGGAGGATCTGTTGAATATTTTTCTACTTTAAATTTTCTAAGGAGATACACCCCACTTGATGAATTTTGAGAATGAAAATTAAAGTTTTCTGAATTTTTTTAAACTGTATAGTTAAATATCTTCGACTTCGACGAGTCCAAATCCGAGGTCAAAATTGACCTTGACCTCGACCATGACCTTCAAATCGAGTATCGAACACTTAAGTATGACTTTCATCTTGTCGGAAGGTCACAAGATATAGGCGGACGGCCTTGACCTGTGCGTTGACCTGTGACCTCGACATTGACCTCTGGCCTTGGGCTAAAAAATGCGATAGTACAATCATAATGTACCATCGCAGATTTTAGGCGCGGGACAAAGCTCACGGTCGGGGACACAAGTCAACGCATAGGTCACGCATATCAAAAAGTCAAGGTCGTCCACCTATATCTTGTGACCTTCCGACAAGATGAAAGTCATACTTAAATGTTCGATACTCGATTGGAAGGTCACGGTCGACGTCCAGGTCAATTTTGACCTTGGATTTGGACTCGCCGAAGTCGAAGATATTTAACTATAAATTTTTAAAAAATTCAGAAAACTTTAATTTTCATTCTCAAAATTCATCAAGGGGGGTGTATATCCTTATAAAATTTAAAGTAGAAAAATATTCAACAGATCCTCCTCAAAGTCACTCCTATACCATTCCTGAGGTCCATGACTACGAATACCACGTCTAATTTCGTCATTTTTTGACCTTACGACTTTTGCTAGTTATAAGTTATAACTGACAAAAAGTTATGTGAAGAAGTCAGTTAAAGGATTTTTTATATAAGCGACTTAGCCGGCAATAATGCTCTGCCCTCAAGCTAGCGCCAGTGTCTCTGTTTGGATCTGCGACTGACGCTGTGGCAGTTAACATTTATAGCCGTAACCGTACGTTATAAACCATGTAACTTAACGGTAACTTATGGTCAGGCAAAATGTAACGTAAAGTTTATAATAAGGTATGGCATATAGGTAATCGATCATAGGGCCCTAACCCTAACCCTTTTTTAGCCAGGGTTGGGGGGGGGTAACTCTACCATGGAAGAGCTGCTCGCCTATCGATACCATATAAAATCCGTCTATTCCGCATGTGTGGTTTATGTATTCCGCTTTTTACTACCGGGGAAAGCGTACATCCGCTAACCCAATCTGCATATTTCGGCAGGGCCCTGGGAACCATATTAACCCCTCTAGACCTGATTGATAGGTTTCATGACTTGATTGACCTGGAGGCGCGCTTCACATGGATACCCTCCCCGAAACTACGCCCACTATGGATTCACCTCGACCCTAAAACGTCCCTTCCAGTGCCATTTTCCCCACAATTCCTGTCTGTGCAGGCGCAGAATGTTGAAAACGGACGACACATTAGTCCTGTCGGACGCTCCCCAACAAGAGCTTCACGATGACATCCAACAGCCCAATTGGATCACTATTGGTCCACCTCGACCCCCAAACGTTCATCCAAATACACCTTTCTACTGCGCATGCGCAGATAGACGATATTTCCACCCCACACCCACTCAGTTGGACGCTCTCCCAGGAATGCTTCAAAATGATACCTCACACAACCAAATCGGACCACTGTGGGTCCACCTAGAATGCGCCAGAATGGACCTAACATGTCAACCCCAGATCTGCCTGAACTTTTCAGCGAATTCAAACCCTGGCTTCGAGTTGTGTTCTACATCGCGAGACAAAAAAATCAAGGTGCCACAACCCACAGTAAAATCCACAAGAAAAAATATATGACCACCCCTATCCCATACATGTATGAGAAGTCACTGGGGTCTTATGTGAGGGCAGATAACTCTTGCTAGGCCGCCACGTGACCGGAAGTGACGTCACAAGAATGCCCCAGATGTCACGTCACCGGATGTCGCGTGACCGGATGTGACCTTTGACCCGGATTTCACCGGATGTGACGTCATAGTGACGTCATCGTGGCGTCACATCCGCATCTGCGTTTGTCCTCAGCCTCAAAAATTCTAATGAATTTGCCGTCTTTCTACTACTTAGTCATTTGGATTTCCTCTGCGGAGGAAATTAATTATATCCACGGAGGAAATTAATTATATCCACGGAGAATATTATTTCAATCCGCGGAGGGAATGATTATATCCGCGGAGGAAATGATTATATCCGCGGAGGAAAATATATTTGGTGTTTTTCAAGAATTTCGTAGGTTTTTCTTCGACTTTCTCTCTTTCTTTTCACTGCCTTGAACACGGAAAATTCGCAGAATATTGCTATGAATTCTCTGAAAATTTTGTTCATTTCTTGGAAAATGCAACTATAGCGCGATCATCGCGCAATTTTAACACGATTATCGCCCAATTATAACGCGATTATCGCGCAATTATAACGCGATACCTCACAATATGGCTCATTATCGCGCAATTATAACGCGATTATCGCGCAATTATAACGCGACATTTCTCAATATCTCAATATCGCGTTTTCGGATTATCGCATCGCAATATCGTGTTATCGCATCGCAATATCGTGTTATCGCATCGCAATATCGCGTTATCGCATCGCAATATCGCGTTATCGCAAAATCGCGTTTTCGCGTTATCGCATTCAAATATCGCGTTATCACATCGCAATATCGCATCACAATATGGCAATATCGCCCAAAATGTTGGCCTCTCTCAGCCATCATATGTAATGGTCACCACGACTCGAACTAATCTACGACAACATTTGGTACCGCAAATCTTCACAAGCAGAACATTTCAACAATGCATGAAGCCACGCACATTGGGCATAAACGATCGATATCATCGGTATCATTTACATTCCAACAAGAGCAACCCCAAGACGAAGCTTACATGAAAACATTGCACTTTTGTGTGTGTCTGTATAATACTAAGTATATAGCTCTTGACGTCATGTTTTGTGATACCTTGCCCACCCATTCTCGCGAGTCAGTGTATCAATCGATAGGTTACGATCGATACACTGGCTTGGTTAGTTACCGATAGCAGTTCTGGATATAAATAGCTGAAGGGGTTTCCGCTAAACCAAACCAATCAGTAAGCGCGCTGAAGCAGCTCATCAGGCCAATCCGCAGCGAGATTTGAGTTTTGACTGGTTTGAATTTCATCGCCGGCCAGACTACCTTTGAAGGCTGAAATCGACATCGGGTGTCAAAGCGAAAACGGCAGGCTTCAGATACCGACATGCTAACTGAAAACAACCGCTGGGGATGAAATGTACGAAATTGTGTACTAGACGCAACGACTTATCCGAATCACCATAAAGGTCCAGATAAACCCTCTGCGAGGATATAGGGAGTACCTGGACTTGTGCAGATGTGCCCACCCGGCTGTGAAGAGCCGTTTAAAATTGGGACTCACGACGAGTGCCTCAGAACATTCCTTTGAATTTGATCTAATACAAATGTTTGAATATTGTGTAAACAAATTCAATCACCAAATGTCTATAGTTCGGAGAAACCTCATAGATTACGTTTTTTTATTTTTATGTTTAGGTGCACAATAAAAGGAAATAACGAAGAACATATAGTGATAGCCATCGAATTAGAAGGAAAACAAATAATTGAATTTCCCGTATAATCTACCCGACTTTATTAGGCATTATAAACATGGGTCCCGAGAAGGCTTAGTTTTTAAGTGGGAACAATGACCGCAGAACTAGGCAAGATATAAAAAGATAGACCTTCGCTCACTCCAGAAATATAACCAAATATAAATATTTTTACTATTTTATCATTACTCATATTCATACACTTCGCCAGTAGCACATATGATCATTCTCCACTAGATAGCGGTAGCTACACCATATCACCACAAGACCATCACGAGGACAATTCGCGCAAGTTTCGTAATTCCCCCAGCAAGAGAGTTGAACTGTCCTAAATAGGTGTATATATATTTCCTTTGAGATTTATTTTCTTGCCACAACATTACTGAATTTTATGAGAAAGCTACTTGCTTCCATGCCGACATGGAATGAAACGAAGCGTGAGTTTGGGTCAGGATGGCAGCTCAGAGATTAAGAGCAGCTACAAAGTATTGAGGGGGCGTCTGTTCGGCTTCCGCTATATGATCCATTCTTCTCACTCAAAATTTTAATTTACAACAGTGTGTAATCACAGAACTGCCAAGTTTACCTGCACTGTCAATAGTGTCCATGGTCACAACAAAAGTGCATATAACACGCACGGTGATGAATTCTCTCGTCATTAAGAATATTGTCGAAAGTCGTCTCCTCTGGTTGTTGTAATCCTCCTTCTGATTGCCTCAGTATTAGAGGTGATGTCCGGGCAGTCACCCTTCTTACTTGATATCAATGATTTACACAGCTATATTAAACATGTTGATTTCTGTCCTTGGAGCACATCCGCGTCTATACCGGTAACTTTCACCAAAGGCATTGGTACAGCGCCCTCGTCGCCATCGGGAAAGTTATGTTCAGTGAATATAGCAGCCGGGAGATCTATCACCAGGGAACACAGACATGCCATGATATGGATGTCACATAAGTAGGTAGCTGATATCAGAGACACGGGAGAGAATGCACATGGTTCTTGTCCGAAGAATTTTCCACTTAAAATAGTGTAGACGATGGCGAAAACGATTGAAGCCATTAATGCACAAATAACACTTATAACTTTCATTCCTCCAGACAGAAAAAAACTGATACTGTGTGGGGTCTGTCTGTCAATCACATAGCTGAATCCCAGTAAAATCAGAGCGAAATTTGTTGCCACCGTCCCCGTAGACACAATAACTCCAGCGAAGAAAGGCCAGGTTTCCGACCACTGTCCCAGACACTGTGATCCTGTGCTCTCCCGACTCATCAACAGACCCGAACCCAGTCGACACGAGACGGACCAAATCAGCAGTCCGATAATGAACACGACTGCTCTTTTCCTCACGACTGTCGTCTGTTTCTGTTCCATTGTTTTTTTAAATGATCACAGTTGATGCTACAGGTACGGGATCATATGTCTTGGTCCGGTTTAGAAAGTTTTCTGGGATCTTTGACTCCAGTTCACAGATTCACTATCGCGTATCTATTCCCCTCAAATTGTCGTCTCATATTCTTGCAGGAAGTTTTCGCCCAGATGTTGTATTATGTTAATTTTATCGATCTCCGATTGACAAACGTTCACCAACTAAACCTCGTCTTTGTACTGACGTGAGCTACATTTATAATCTTTCTCAATATGAGCGAATATGATGTTCTCAAAACGAAGACCGAAACCGGAGACAGTAGTATAGAAAGGGCATTTGACCGCGTATTGAGTGCAACACCCGGGTCCTTTGTGTCGTGACGTGACGATGACGTCACAGAGGTCAAGTTCACTATAGTTCCGGCAAAAGGGCACCCGGTCACATGACCGGAAGTGACCCTGGGGATGTATTCCTCCGCGGTATTCATCCGCGGTGAGGCGGTCAGGTCTTGTGGTGATGCGGTCACTTTCGGGTAGAAGCCTCGGCGGACAGAAATTAGTCCCATGTTAACGACACTTCAAATACGCGGCGGGTCGCCTGAATCGCCGGGAACGACCGGTTGATTGATAGGGTTGGTCGATTGATAATTTTATTTACGATCGAACAACATGTAAACATGAGGCGGTGGCTATCCGACTGTCCATGCGCAGGAGCAGGATATTTGTGACCCGTGAAAGGGTTGAACACACGATGGGTCGATCCGTATAGCCGCAAAAAAAATACCAGTATCACCATGTACTGTTCAACTCCTCAATTCGGGTGATCTATATATAGAACAGGGTGTCTCCACGGGGAATCCCCGTGTCTCGATGTAGAGCGATGACGTCATCGGGGACCAGCAAATCTCAACATGTTGTCTTCCGTGGTATGAATGCATTTGATACATACACCCACAAGTTAAAATTATATAATATAGCATGGTACAATCGCTCCCAAAAGGTAAAAAAAACATCCGTGCAAGCCCGTTTTTGTCAGATCGGTAGATGAAAAATGGCGTCCAAGGGCCAAATTCACCGATACCCTGGACTATATGAAAATTAAAATCGTAGCGCCATCTATACACTCTGGACGCAAGGACAACAACTCTGACGGAGCAATAACTCTGTTGGCGGCTGTCCCAAGGAAAATTAGGTAGGAGAATTGGGGTGCTCATTTTTATTTCTTGTGGATTTTACTATGGGGTGTGGGACCTTGCTTTCTGTCCCACCCTGTAAAAGACGATGTCTCGTGGCCATGGGGTGAATTTGTTGAAAAGTTATGATGACGCATGCGTAGTAAATAAACAGATCGGGGGTGGGCGTTTTGGGGTCGAGGTGGATTATCCCTGGTCCGAATGGGCCATGGGAGGTGTCAATGTGTAGCTCCTGTGGGGGAGCGTTCGACTGGGCAGGTGTGGCGTGGAAGAAAGGCTATGGTGCGCATGCGCTGTCAAGGAGTAGTAGCGAAAGTGGGCATTTTGCAGGTGCGCAAGGGCGTCTTTGAGAGATTGAGGGGATATACCGCATCCAAATAGGGCGTGTAGGGTCTCATACTGAAGCTCTTGCGATGTAGACCACAAGTTGAGGGTTGTCCATGTCATCAGTGGCGTTATTGGTGACGTCATCAGTGCGAGTAGTAGCGAAAGCGGACATTTTGGAGGTGCGTGGGGGTGTGTGTCAGTGATTGAGGGACCATTCTTGGTCCGAATGGGTCGTGTCCAGTGTCATAGTGAAGCACCCGTGGAGGAGCTTCAGACAGGACGGGTGGGTCGTGGAAGAAAGGCTATGGCGCGCATGCACCGTCGAGGAGTAGTAGCGAAAGCGGGCATTTTGAGGGTGTGCAGGGGCATATTTGAGAGTTTGGGGGGCTATATCTCATCCAAATAGAGCGTGCAGGTATATTGAAGCTCTTGCGGTGTAGACGACGACTTGAGGGTTGTCCATGTCATTATTGTCGTAATTGGTGTCGTCATCACTAGAAGTAGTAGCGAAAGCGGGCATTTTGGAGATGTCTGGGGGTGTGTTTCAGTGATTGAGGGACCATTCTTGATCCGAATGGGTCGTGTCAAGTGTCATAGTGAAGCACTCGTGGAGAAGCGTCAGGCAGGACGGGTGGGTCGTGGAAGGAAGGCAATAGCGCGCATGCGCCGTCGAGGAGTAGTTGCGAAAGTGGGCATTTTGGAGGTGTGCAGGGGCATATTTGAGAGGTTGAGGGGCTATATCGCATCCAAATATGGCGTGTAGGTTCTCATATTGAAGGGTGGTCCATGTCATGTGTGACTTTGGAGACGTCATCAGTAGGAGTAGTGGCGAAAGAGGGCATTTTGAGGTGCCTGTGAGTGATTGAGGGACCATTTTTGGTCCGAATGAGCCGTATGGGGTGTAATGGTGAAGCACTCGTGGGGCAGCGTCTGGTTGGATGGGTGTGTAGCGGAGATACCGTTCATCTGCGCATGCACAGACAGAGACGAGTGGGAACAGGGCACGAGAATGGCCGTTTTGAGGTTGAGGTGGATCACTATTGGCCCCGATCGGGTAATGGGAGGTGTCATAGTGAAGCACTTGTAGAGTAGACTCCGACTGGACGGGTGTGTCGTGAAAGTAAGGCTATGGCGCGCATACGCAGACAGAGAATTGTGGGAAAAGAGCACTGGAAGGGACGTTATGGGGTCGAGATGGACCAATATTGTTCCGAATCGATCGTATGGGGTAGCAGTTTGAAGCACTCGTTTCTCCGACTGGATGGGTTGGGTCGTGAAAATGACGTCATTCTGCACATGCACAGTCGTGAGGTAGTGGGAAAAAGGCAGTTTCGGAAGTGCGCAAGGGCACTATGTCACATCTGGGGGTATATATTTCATCCAAGTATAGCGGATAGGGGTTGTCGTGAATAACAAGTTCAGCAATGTACATATAGTCTATTATTCCAATGTTACATCATACCCAGGCTGGGGGAGCCGCCCTTGGTATGTTTATTATGTTCACAGAATAAAAAATTGAAATATAAAACATCAGGTTTTATTATTTTACGCACCGTAACATTACGTACAATTGTTTACAGAGCTGAATTCAACGATCAGCATGTAGAAATATAGAGTATATACGGCATGTTATGGTATTCATCAGTGCCTGTAGGGGGTGAATACGTTCAGCCGATGGGGTGGTAGACGGGCAAAGTCGGTCAGTCGGAAATTGTAGAAATCTTGAATAGGGCAATGACGGTGAAAACGTCGTCGGATCATGCACCAATGGCGCCCGTACATGTCACTCACTGGTTGGTCTTCGGGTAAGAGATCGCTACGAACATTTATGGGATCGTCCTGAAAATGTTCGATGTCGTCAGGCGTATGATCCTGAACCGTATCACTGGGGTCCGGTTGGGCATCCAGGCCTTCCTCGACGGTGGGTACATGCGGGCTGGACATGAGCTCGATGCTCGGCAAGCGCTGGGTAGGTGGTGTCTCTCTGGGCTCTTCTTCAGTGGGATGTTGCTGCCATGGTGACGGGCCATGAATCAAACGTTGGTGCTTTCTTAACTGACTTGGCCATTTGAAGAGTTGACTACAATCGTTACATTGTTCCGTCGTTCCCTCATGGAGTGAGCGTACGTGACGCCGTAAAGCATTCTCCCGATTAAATGACCGTGCGCAGGTCACACAAGTATACTGTGCGCCATTGTGGATGGAGGACTCGTGGCGTCGCAGATCTTCCGGACGAGTAAATGGCTTCAGGCATGTCGTACAAGAGAACATGTCGACTGCGTATCAGGGAATGCTGTAAACTCCGATATCCCGCTACTTTTATAAGCCTGCACCCCGCACGAACTCTCATTACGTTGTTCTCGCCACCAGTCAGTGCAGCGCCGTCCTGTACAGCCTGAAAGCTTCAAGCACAGCTCGGGTGCGCACTGGAGACATATCTACCCCTATACACCATAGAGGTGGGTATATGTCCATGGAGTGTATTCACAGAGGATTAGGTGACGTCATCTGTGACGCCATGAGCAGTAGTAAAGAAAGCGCATATGCGGTCCACTGTACGACTGGTCCACATTTCAATATACAAATCGTTTCTGGACCTAAGTTATTGTTCTCACGCTATATGCTGCTGTTGATTAAAAAAATCAAAACTATCTCTTACCTGCGTATAGCCTGCGCAAAAGGTTACGAGCATGAACAATGCCCCGAGCTGGAACAGAAATGTGGAATTTTAATTTTAACCTAGGCGGCAACGCCCTAGCATCTTCTATACTTAGTCCCATAATGTCTTATCGCCATGATGCAGACAGTTCACAAGTTTTCATATAGTTTATTCTTCACTCCCTCACATCATACCCAAGCTGGCGGAGCCACGTTGGGTATGTTTACAATTCTCGTAGGCTCTTGTCCAATCAGAAGCCGCCGATTCAGAAAGTTCAATCTTCGATCATGATCGCTCTGATCCCTTTGTGCTAAGCGTCTTCAGGCAATCCAGGATACTGCGTTACTGTCCATAAAAGCAAGCGTATCCCAAAAGACGTGCACAAAAGACGTATCAGCAGATACTCTACCACGATGTTCACATGTACGACTTGCTCGAAGCCCTTTCATCGCCTGGACAGTTTACGTCGTCACACACGCGCACGCCATGGAGTACCCACGCATACATGTGCAGAGTGTGATATAGTCTTTAAGCATCCCAGTCAATTGAGACGTCACCAAAGTGTCGTATGTGCTTTAGAATAGGTTAACCGGAAGACTATACTGTGAAGTCATGTGACCCTGTCAGTATGTCGGCACCTCTTTCCACTTCCGTTATATGTGTTGTAATACACGGATCCCGCTCGCCACTGTCGAGACCGGATATTTCAGTTCCCATATAGATGCATCTTCGAATTGAAGAACCCATGGAGGTCGATCCGCCGTCCCGAATTGAAGAGCCGATAGAGATTGATCCCAGAGTCTAGGAACCCTTCCATCTCCCTTCCCTGCCTACCTATGGAGGAGGTTAGAGCTCGGAACTCCAGTATCCTGGACTGCCTGAAGACGCTTAGGACAAAGGGATTAGAGCCATCATGGCCGAAGATTGAACTCTCTGAAATGGCGGCTTCTGATTGGACAAGACCCTACGAGAAGTGTAAACATACCGAATGTGGCCCCCCAGCTTGGATATGATGTGATGGAGTGGAGCATATACTATATGAAAACTTGTGAACGTCTTCATCTTTCTTTATCTCTACTGTCTGCATCATAGCCATAAGACATTATGGGACTAAGTATAGAGGACGTTAGGGCGTTGCCACCAAGGTTAAGATTAGAATTCCACATTTCTGTTCCAGCTCGGGGGATTGTTCATGCTCGTAACCTTTTGCACAGGTAAGAGATAGTTTTGATTCTTTTAATCAACAACAGCATATAACGTGAGAGCAATAACATAGGTCCAGATACCATTTGTATGTTGAAATGTGGGCCAGTCGTACATTACTACATCTCGATCCACGGCTTGGGGATAGCGCTATTGTGTGGACCGCATATGTGCTTTCTTTACTTCTACTCATGGTGTCACAGATGACGTCACCTAATCTTCTGTGAATACAATACATGGACACATACCCACCTCTATGTTGTATAGGAGTAGACATGTTTCAAGTGCGCACCCGAGCTGCGCTTGAAACTCTCAGGCTGTACAGGAAGGCGATGCACTGATTGGTGGAGAGAACAACGTAGGAGAATTCGTGTGTGGGGGGGGGGGCGGGCTTATTAATTTGGCGGGATATCCCATTCACTGATACGCAGCCGACATGTTCTTTTATACGACGTGCCTGAAGCTACTTACTCGTCCAGAAGATCTGCGACGCCACGTATCCTCCATCCACAACGGCACACGGTATACTTGTGAGACCTGTGCACGGTCATTTAATCGGGAGAATGCTTTACGGCGCCATGAACGCTCACTCCACGAGGCAGCGACGGAACAATGTAACGATTGTGGTCAACTCTTCAAGCGGCCCAGTCAGTTAAGAAGGCACCAACGTTTGATTCATGGCCCGTCACCACGGCAACAACATCCCACTGAACAAGAGCCCAGAGAGATGAGACGTACAGTCGAGACACCACCTACCCAACGCTTGCCGAGCAACGAGCCCATGTTCGGCCCGCATATACTCACAGTCGAGGAGGGCCTGGATGCCCAGCCGGACCTCGACGATACGGTACAAAATCATACGCCTGAAGACATCGAACATTTTCAGGACGATCCCATAAATGTTCCTAGCCATCTCTTACCGAAGATCATCCAGTTAGTTACATTTACTGGTGCCATTGATCCATGTTCCGACGATGTTTCCACCGTAATCGCCCTATTCAAGATATATACAATTTCCGACTGACCGACCTCGCACGTCTACGCAGCTACGTGGAAGCCATCTTCAATGACCAACCTACGGCCTTCAAATTAAATGTCGCTTTTGGGCACATCTTATGCCATATGATGACGGATGACGGCTGTTTCTATTTCAGTGCCAACAATCAATGTACGGTCATCCTTTCCCCATCACCAATCGTGCGTAACTGGAGAGGGCCCTGACTCAACTAGAGACCGTGGATCCCTTTGAATCAGACCGTCAACAACGCCCCAACACCAAATTGGCAGTGGAGAGGGTCACCAATATTACCTTTTTCGTGACTAAACTGATCGACCACCCCATCGGCTGAACGCGTATTCACCCCCGACAGGCACTGATGAATACCATAACATGCCGTATATACTCTATATGTCAACATGCTGATCGCTGAATTCAGCTCTGTAAACACTTATACCTAATGTTACGGTGCGCTAAATAATAAAACATGGTGTTCGATATTTCAATTTTGATTATGTGAACATAATAAACATACCCCGAGCGGTTCCTCCAGCCTGGGTATGATGTAACATTGGAGATGATAAACTATATGAACATTGCTGATCTTCACGTCATTCACGACAATCCCTATCTGCTATACTTTAATGAAATATATACCCCCAGATGTGATATAGTGCCCTTACGCACTTCCGAAACTGCCCTTTTCTGCTACTCCACGACTGCGCATGTGCAGAATGACGTTATATTCACGACTCAACCCATCCAATCGGAGCCTCGAGTGCTTCAAACTGATACCCCATACGATCCATTCTGACCAATATTGGTACATCTCGACCTCTCCCAGTGCCCTTTCTCGCAATTCTCTCTCTGAGTGCTTCACTATGACACCTCCCACAACCAGAAAGTAACTCCGGCCCGTTATAAATAAACGATAGAGCATGGTTTTTCATCACTCATCACCATAAAGAGGTGAGATAATGTGTTGAAATCGTTGTATTGCAGTCTCGATATAATCCCGGCTTCTCACTGAGCTACGGCACCTATGAAAATCGCCTCTGAGCACTGGCACGTAACCACTGTAATTTAGTGGTGTTGTTTTGGGTAAACAATGGATTGGCAAGCAGTGTAGTATATTCTGAGTTAATTTCATGCTGGGAAGCCTGTATCAGGAGAAAAATATAATTTACTCAGGTGTTAATTCGGCGGGAATTGTTACTGAGCAAGATACCAGGTGAGCTATGATTCAACACAGTTGGTATAAGCTGGAAAGGGCTTGGAGAGAAGGCAAGGACATTGAAGTCTCCTTTCTGAATGCATATTGCTCAACCCATCCAGTCGGAGCCTCGAGTGCTTCAAACTGATACCCCATACGATCCATTCTGACCAATATTGGTACATCTCGACCTCTTCCAGTGCCCTTTCTCGCAATTCTCTCTCTGTGTATGCGCGCCATAGCTTTACTTCCACGACACACCCGTCCAGTCGGAATTTACTCTACGAGTGCTTCACTATGACACCTCCCACAACCAGAAAGTAACTCCGACCCGTTATAAATAAACGATAGAGCCTGGTTCTTCATCACTCATCACCATAAAGAGGTGGGATAATGTGTTGAAATCGTTGTATTGCAGTCTCGACAGTCCAGCTGCATGTAATGCATTATCAGATTTTTGTCGAACCGCTAACCCCCAGTGGATACAGCCAGCCCAAGACCGAGACCGGTAAAAAGCAAGACACCTATGCCTTACATCGAGCTGTCCGCCGCCATTTCCACGGAACTGGGTCATCGTTGGGGGTATAGATGACCAATGACAAGCGAATGTGGTCTATATGGGCGCCTTCGCCAAGCACAATGATGGAAATCGATGTATGTTGACATGCATCATGTCGAAGTATGCGTGGGTCGTACCCGTCTGAACGAAAACGGCGTAGAGTCGCGTAACTGCGTTGAAGGGATTCTTCAAGACGTGCAAACCCTTGTATTTGCAAACCGACCAAGGCATAGACCTCTGGAATATTACTGTCCAGAAAGGGATAGTTTACGATGTCGAAATTGTAATCATCTGTTTTGGCATAAAGTCGACGAGAGAGAGAATGTCGGCTTCATTTTTATGAAGATATAGATCTAAATATGATGTGCCTGTAGGGCTATCTGTAGTTTCCTTCAAATCCAGTGAAGGTGGATATATATCCTTCACTGCGTCATTTATATAGCGATTATCCACAGCGAGAAGATCGTCTATATAGCGTTTGGTGAATGAGACCCGGGGTGTCTTTGCGTAAGCATGTCCTTAATCCACCCAGAGTTCTGCCCCTCCACCAACAGTAAATTATGTTCTCCCCCAATTTTATTGAGGGAGATATCTAGTGTTTGTGCTGTCTGTCTGTCTGTCTGTCATTCCCCATTCTTTGTCTTCAAGATATATGGAGAACCGCTGGACGGAATTTCGCCAAACTCGGAAGGTAGTTTCATTGGGATAGCCCCCTCATCTGACTAGGTTTTGGTATGCGTGCGCACGTTCGTCCCTGTCCGGTGTCCGTCCGTCCGTCCATCTACTTGTACATGTATATACAGGCCTCGTCTGCAAGATATCTGAAGAACTACTGGAAGGAATTTCAGCACATGTGGGTGGAAGATTCATTGGAATTTCCTCCTCATTTGATTAGGTTTTGGTATGCGTTCGTCCTTGTCCGGTATCCATACTTCTACATGTATATATATGCCTTGTCTGCAAGATATCTGGAGAACTACTGGATGGAATTTCACCAAACTCACATGGAAGCTTTATTGGAATGGCCTCCTCATTCACTTAGGTTTTGGTATACATGCACGCGTTCATTCGTGTCCGGTGTCTGTTCGTCCGTTTATATACTTGTGCATGTATATACAGGTCTTTTCGGAAAGATATCAGGAGAACTACTGGACGGAATTTCGCTAAATTTGGATGATGTTTTCATCATGATAGCCACCTCATCTGATTAGGATTTGGTGTGCTGGCGTGTTTGGTGTCCGCCGTCAGTTTACGTGTACATGTATAGGCCCAATAAAAGCGTAGCTGAGATACTAAGGCTACGTCCGAGAATCCACCATTTTCTCGGGTTTGAGTGTGAGGTGCCGAGGAAGCTTTCCTGTAGTCCAATGTGCGAGTTGTCACAGCGAAACAGCTCACCAATTACTAGTATACGAGTTGTCAGAGCATTTCCATCATAGCTCTCTAGATTTGTATCTAATACCGCTTATGCCGGTGCTAGGGGCCGTGTGGTCATATCATCCAAGTTGCCACATGAACAGGTACAATAAAAGCGTACCTGAGATACAACACATATCACTAATCGTTAGATTCTTGGTATGTGCTTTAGAATAGGTTAACCAGAGGACTATTCTGTGAAGTCATGTGACGCAGTCAGTATGTCGGCACCTCTTCCCACTTCCCTTATATGTGTTGTAATTTTTCCTGTATATGGCGAGATTCTGCTGGTGGACGTTTCGTCCCCGAGGCCCGCCCCCTGTACAGACCTTTTGGTCTTTGATATATGTTGGCACTTGTGGGAAGTTGATGCTGGGTCGACATCGGGCATTACAGACTAGTCTTTTGTGTTAAATGCCGTCATTTACATCTGACGACGATACAGCTCACCAATCTCCAATGTACGAGTTGTCACAGCGAAACAGCTCACCAATTACCAGTATACGAGTTGTCAGAGCATTTCCATCATAGCTCTCTAGATTTGTATCTAATACCGCTTATGCCGGTGCTAGGGGCCGTGTGGTCATATCATCCAAGTTGCCACATGACCAGGTACAATAAAAGCGTACCTGAGATACAACACATATCACGAATCGTTAGATTCTTGGTATGTGCTTTAGAATAGGTTAACCAGAAGACTATTCTGTGAAGTCATGTGACGCAGTCAGTATGTCGGCACCTCTTCCCACTTCCCTTATATGTGTTGTAATTTAGTCGCCAGACGCAAATTTTTCCCACCTCTTGCATATCGCTCCAATTGCCCTCAAGATATCTGAAGAACTACTGGACGGAATTTTATCAAACTTGGACGGAAGTTTTACCGTAATAGCCGCCTTATCTGAGTATGTTTTGGTGTGTGTGCGTGCATCCGTCTGTGTCCGTTGTCCGTCTTCTTTTACATGATGTACAGATCTTTTCTGTTAGGTATATGTGGGAAACTACTGGACGAAATTTTATCAAGCTTGGATGGAAGCTTCATTGGGATGGCTGCGTGCGTCAATGCATGATGTCCTTCTGTCTGTCCATCCCATTTTCGATCACTCCATATCTTGGAAACTATTTATCACATTTATTTCATATTTGTTGGGCGCTGTAGGTATCCAACAATCCGCCCATTGTTATATAAATCCCGGCTTCTCACTGAGCTACGGCACCTATGAAAATCGCCTCTGAGCACTAGCACGTAACCACCGTAATTTAGTGATGTTGTTTTGGGTAAACAATGAATTGGCAAGCAGTGTAGTATATTCTGAGTTAATTTCATACTGGGAAGCCCGTATCAGGAGAAAAATATAATTTACTCAGGTGTTAATTCGGCGGGAATTGTTACTGAGCAAGATACCAGGTGAGCTATGATTCAACACAGTTGGTATAAGCTGGAAAGGGCTTGGAGAGAAGGCAAGGACATTGAAGTCTCCTTTCTGAATGCATATTGCTCAGGTGTCAATTTCGGTTGCCATTCCAGCTTACGTCAAGAAAGTGATGGCATCTGTTTTTTGCCAGTCTTCAATTGAGTTTCCACGATGGCTTGGGGAGAATGGTCTGAGCCTGACCAAATCTTTGCAACTGATGCATGTTTAATTTGATATGGTTGGGTGTATGGATCTGAATACTTCCTCCTTTAATTCACAGGATTCATCCAACAGTTCAAACGAATTGTTGCCGACATGTTTACGTGAAATTTGTTGGCTGGCTTCTCAGGGTGAGTTTGGGATCAGAGCGACACATGTAGCTGGGAGAAGAGAATCTAAAGTGACCCGAAAGTATGCCAACGCCGAGGGAACAATCAAGAACATAAAGACAAAATGGAAATCTTTTTTTTCAGTTATTTTGGAATTAACTTGCCTACTATAAATCGGATCCTCTGTTCATATGATCAGTTCCTAAGCAGATCATTTAAGAGCACAGCGAGTATCAGAAACTATATCAGTGGAGAAAAAAAACCTGCACTTGGTATTAGATATAGGGTTTCCAGAATTTACAGCTCAAAGGTGTAGCTAGGTTGATCCCACATTGCCCGAGAAAAGTTCTTCCGATCACACCACAAATGTTAAGGGAATTTGCACCTGTCTTAAGCCCCACGACTCACTGCTGTCTTCCCTCTGGGCTCTGTTCTTATTGGCCCTCTTTTTGATGTGCAGAAAATCCAATTTGATTCCTCATGGCGAGGCTTCATTTGATCCGACCAAATAATTAACAAGAGGTAACATTATGTCAGGTGGATGGAGCTTACTGATCATCAGTGGTCAAAAACGATACAATATGAGGAAAGAGAATTACGATTCCCGGTGCTATCAAACTCAGTGTTGTGTCCATTGTAAACTTATATTAACATGCTGGAAAAGGTACCACAGATGAGAATATGCCAGCATTCTCTCGTATAGTTAGGAAAGGCAATACACGTCCCATTACATATCCCTGTGAGCAAACGTTTTGATAACAATAATAGCGAAAACCGGGCGTAATCCTGATCGCTTCTCCGCTCATAGTTTTCGACGGGGTGTGCCATCTTGGGCCTTTCGATCGCACGTGCCAGGTGAGTTGATTCAAATAGCCGGAGATTAGCAAAGCGATGCCTACCTAAAATATTTAGATTTTGCATTGGAAGATAGAACACGTGTCTCATGGCAGATAAGAAGTCTCATTCAGACTAATACCAATTTCTCGTTATCTTGAAGGACATCAGCTGAGAGTGGCCATCATATATGACTCAATTGATAAATATGTGGATAAAATTGCATGCGCACAAGTACTGGAATTCCCAGGATGCACTGTTGCTCGCTTACTTTACAAACTAAAGTTTTGGCAGGTGGCCCTAGATGGATCAATTCATGTGATCATTCACATGGATACTAATGACTTAGAGCTTAGCAGCATACCTCAGATAATAAGAACAAATTCTGAGCTGTTCTACTACATTCAGAGTCACTGGCCAGTCACCATAGTGGTGTCTAGTATTTTCCCACGACCAAGAGATTTCCCGTCGCGAGGCTTAGAGCTAATTAAGCTCAACGCAGAGTTAAATTCGCTGTTTCAAGCAAGGCATCTTCATTTCCTAATATCCTATAATCCATTTCCCCATCAGAGGGAGCCTATAGCTGTACTCTTTTCGCCGAAAGATGACCTGCACCTGAACCACAAGGGGACTAAATGGTTCATCAGGGTAATTCGTCATCTGTGTTAGGTTGGTCAGCTTTCCTCTGACGGTACGGTCTTGGACAAGTGTCCAAGCTATCCAGTTGGGCGATGGCCTTAGTGCATTGGTGTCCTTTCATTGTGGAATCTGTACTTGTCAGAAAGAAATGGTTGCTGTTTGACAATTGTGTTGTTTTGGGTATACAATCAGAACAATTATTTAGCAAGCAGTATACTATATTCTGAGTTAATTTTATACTGGGAAGCCTGTACCTGGTACAGGTATACAGGAGAAGTGAAATTTACTCAGATGTTAATTCGGCGGGAATTGTTACTGATCTATGATTCAGCACAGTTGGTACAAACTGGAAAGGGCTTTAAAAGGAGGCCCTGACCCTGAAGCAATCAGATTTTGCGATAGTAACCATTCCGACAGTTTGAGTCGGAATTTCTACAATCTAATTTCATTTCCCTTCAACCCACCCTGTATGTTTATGTTGTTTATTTTCTGCACACGCGCCCTCTTTATGGATCGGGGCGGCGGGTATGTTTATATATAAGGGTGTACAGTATTGTGGGGATTATTCTGTTATTGTTTGTGTCTCGTTCCCGCATTCGAGGAGCTCACATGATGAGAATAGTCTGCCTGGCACGGGTTCCTGTTGCTTCAATGCATTTTTTGGAGTAGCAACAGGAACTTGATAATGTGAGGCATAGCACTGTACTATCACCTGTCTTTATTGCACCATGTAAGCGTCCTGTCTGTGTCTTGTATGCTGTCCTCAGTGTTTTATAGGGTGGATGGAAGGCGACTGGTTCGATTTTGCTTCAAAGATTTCTTCTTTGAAGCAGCACGAACGCAACTTGGCTGAGTGGTGCTTAGTTGGTTCGGCGCGATATGACTGAAATATTGTTGAAAGCGACGTTAAATCCTATTCACTCACTCACTCATGTGGTGAATTAATGTATACTGTTCACTATATTCCTTCATATTTTTTGGCTGTAACTATTTGCTGTACATGTCGCGTATAATGTAATGTATGCTCAAATGTATTTTATGCTTCTAAACTTTACATTTGAATTAAGGTGATGTCTCACTATTCAATCATTCTGATGTGTGTATCATGAAATGTAATTCGTGCCATACCTTGAATGGCTGATGGGTAGCAATATTACTGTGTCCAATAATGTCCGATTGATAATTTTCTCGTCAAGCAATAAATGCATCTCATGTCGATGGCTGAGTTTCTGGTTGCTGTTTGACAATTTCTACCTATCTCATAACGCTCAGGATAACTCCATATCCATATTTTCGATTTAGTTACCAAAATAGTAATTAAGATCAGCATAATGCTCCTTTCGTTCAATAATACATATTTTGATACATATCTTTACCATTTCTATACCAGTTACTGCTGTTAACAATCATCCCCACGTTACAACACTTACGTCCCAATAAATTAAAATTGACAGTCATGTGCCACTTTGCACATGTATTGTTTCAGTTGTCCAGTGAGCCGTCTGGGTTATTATAGCAAATGACAGATTAACACAATACCAGACTTTTTGGACTATTGCATTCAATTGAATCTTTTTATCAACTTGACCCCTTTTGACATAGCATTTCTACCCCCTTCTATCCCTGGGTCTTGTCAGTATATACATCCGGTAGAAATGCTATGTGATCTTAGTTAATATTTTCAGATGTGCACCTTTGTTTAGGATAATTAATACATTCATTTATAGCATTCTCCCATAAATAATGTGCCCAATCAAGGCAAGGTGGGAGGTTGGGGGAGACGTATGTTTTTGCTTAAAAAAAGAACCAGCATAGGCTTCGTGCCGGAGCGGCAACTCAAGGATCAAAGCGGAATCTCTAGTTTAATTTGAGGATCGTCCCACCAGCGCATACCAGTGCCGAACAAGGACTGTGGGTGGAGCAGCTGCCACTCTCCACCATCAAGGAAACAGGTCCTATCGAGTTCACCGTCAGCGATGCGGGTACGGCCTGTGTGGTTTTAGCGCATACGTACTTGTATGTAAAAGCCAAGATCGTCAATGGGGAAGGTTCCAGAGTCGCCGACGTTGCAACGATGGGCCCGACGAATGGCTGCACTCCTTATGTTTCAGCAAGTGGATATTTCACTCAGGGAAATACATTTGTACTCAACAGTGACTCGAACAACACGTACCCATATTTGCCCTTCGAAACGCTGTTGTCGTATTGCCGAGAGGCTAAACAATCTCAGTTGACAGCCCCCTGATTCTATGGGGACACAGTCCTGCACATGGGTAGTGTTAAAAGCTTGCTTTTAGCTTGGGCCGTATAACAGACACCCTTCAAGGTCAGGGGTCAAATGGCCACTTCTTCAAGCTGGGGAGCCAATAAACAGGGCAATTTTGGTAGAGCAGAGGCCGAAAACGATGCGCACAGAACTTGGAACTATCCTGACCCTTGGACACAATATGAATAGAAAATTCTTTGAACAACGGCTGTCAACTGCGCGTTGGATCTCATGACGCTTACATATACATGTCTCCACAATGAACTCAACTCAGGAATAAACACAACAGTGATTTTCAATAGATACTTTTGTTTATATAAAATCAACTTCAAATATCATGCACAAGTACATTTATGAAACAGCATGCAACTTGTTTACTGATCATGCAGCAAACATTATGACATTTCATTTATCAAACAACCCTCAAAATATAATTGCAAATGATTGACCTGGCAATGCGTCACTATTTTAGCTGCAATCCTGGTTCAAATATGTGTTGGATTTGGTCAAATGAGACTACTACTCTGCTATGGATTCCAAAATATATGACGTACGCCAAATCTCGGAGAGTATCTCCTGAAGCTTAAGGTGGGGAAACAGCTCAACAATCAGTCGATAATTTGGTCACTTATGTGTGTTCCCGAGCCGAATTTTAACTGCCGTTTTTGACAAGAATATGAATTGACCAATGATACGGTTAGGCCAGGGACAAATAAACAACCATATTACAGTAACCCATTAACTGAAAATTAAGCGCATTGCCAAGACAAAGTTCAAATTGAACAACACCAACAAAGGAATTCTTCCCTGTTACAGCCTGAGTAGTAGTATAAAGACGGCACAGACCGCATTGACCTACTTTTTTGTTCCTCCCTGGGGCGTATTTGGGGCGGAACTTGATCACGTGACGATCATGTGATCGTTGGGGGATTCCCCAGTGGGGGTTTCCCCATGACGATCACGTGATCAAGGCATGTCTAGACTTGTTCTGGGTTGTACAGTTCTGCCATACGGAGGATGGGTACTAATAAATTAATTAATTTTAATTAATTACTTGTAAAATGGCGGTGTTTTTAGACGGCGCAAGGGAGCAAACGAGGCGGTGGGCACGTCACGGAGAGAAAAAACCTTCACATTACCCTCAAAAAAACCTCTAAGCCATATAATAGTAATAAACATAATCTATAGGTGTTGTACCATGTTAATAGGATCAGTCTAGCATCTGTACCACCCTAGGGTCGAGTGTTTATTGTCCCGTGTATCTCCGCAAGAAAACAACAAACAAAATGGCGGCTCCAGGATGGTGCGGGGACGCCCTTTCCCCATCACGGCGTCGACCGTAGCGCCATCTGCACACATTGACGCAAGGGAGACAACTCGTGTGGCCCAAGGATATGGAAATAGCCGTGTTGGAGCTAGGGGAGTGACTACTGGTCCAGTGGGGTCGAGTGAGGTATCAATGTGAAGCCTATGTGAGGGGGCATGTAATGGGCTGGGTGTGGGGTTGAACTAGCGTCATTCTGCGCATGCGCGGTGGCCGAAGGGTATGAAAATAGCCGTTTTGGAGCTAGCGAAGCCAATAATGGTCCAATGGGGTCGAGTGAGGTATCAAAGTGAAGCTTATGTGAAGGGGCATCTGACTGGACTAGCGGCTTGGGCGTTGTCACCATTCTGCGCATGCGCGGTGGCCGAAGGGTATGGAAATAGCCGTGTTGGGAGCTAGGGGAGTGCCTACTGGTCCAGTGGGGTCGAGTGAGGTATCCAAGTGAAGCTTAAGTGAAGGGGCATCTGACTGGACTAGCGGATTTGAAATAGCGTCATTCTGCGCATGCGCGGTGGCCCAAGGGGTATGAACATAGCCGTGTTGGGAGCTAGCGAAGCCAATAATGGTGCAATGGGGTCGTATGAGGTATCCAAGTGAAGCTTAGGTGAAGGGGCATCTGACTGGACTAGCGGATTTGAAATAGCGTCATTCTGCGCATGCGCGGTGGCCCAAGGGTATGGAAATAGCCGTGTTGGGAGCTAGCGAAGCCAATAATGGACCGATGGAGTTGTATGAGGTATCAAAGTGAAGCCTAGGTGAAGGGGCATCTGACTGGACTAGTGGGTGTGAACTAGCGTCATTCTGCGCATGCGCATAGACGTTTTGGGATGTAGGGAGTTACTCATGATCCAATGGGGTCGAGTGAGGTATCAAAGTGAAGCTTAGATGAAGGGGCATCTAATGGGTTGGGTGTGCGGTAGCCATTCTGCGCATGCGCAGATGCAATGCGGAGCTCTCGTCCAATCAGAAGCGAGTATTTCAAATCCGCCACGTAGCTCTCGTCCAATCAGAAGCGAGTATTTTGACCCGGTGCATTATGGGACATATCCAAGATGGCGGCACGTATGTTCAAGATGGCGGCACATCCGGTGTCGAAAACTGGCCATTTTTGTCGGGATGGGGTCACCTAGTGTCGAAAACTGGACCCTGTATGGGTCCCGCTAGACGTGTTGGAGCTAGGGGAGCCACGAATGGTCCAATGGGGTCGAGTGAGGTATCAAAGTGAAGGGGCATCTGACTGGACTAGTGGGTTTGAACTAGCGGCATTCTGCGCATGCGCAGTCTGGCCGTAGTATAGAAATAGACGTGTTGGAGCTAGGGGAGTTACTACTGTGTATCCATGTGAAGCCTAGGTGAGGGAGTTACACTAGGGTGTCGTTTCCATTCTGCTGCGCAGGTCACGTGGTGGGGTTGTGACGTCACTTCAGGGTTTTTCACTAAAAAACTACCTCCAAACATAGAAGAGTTCCCATGTTTTTCCCCTTAGACGTCCGTATGTTCAACCGCCGGCACTTTTCCACTGGCCTGGCCCCAGCGCGAGCGGCGCGCGCGCGTCATCACGCGTCATCCCCGGAAGTGCGCGTCATCCCCGGCAGTGCGCGCGCGTCATCCCCGGCAGTGCGCACGCGCGGGTCAAAAGGTCAAAGGTCACCTCCAAGGTCAGACGGTCCAATATGAATAACGACAAGTTCAGCAATGTTCATACAGTTTATTATCCCCAATGTTACATCATACCCAGGCTGGGGGAGCCGCCCTGGGTATGTTTAGTATGTTCGCATTCGAAATATCAAACACCGTGTTTTATTATTCAACGCACCGTCACATCAGGCACAAGTGTTTACTGAGCTCAAGTCAATGATCAGCATGTAGACATAGAGAGTATGTACGGCATGTTGTGGTATTCATCAGTGCATGGGTGACGCATTCACCCGATGGGTTGATTGGTCGTCTTGGTCACGAAAAACGTAACATTGGTCACCCTCTTTACCACCCATTGTGTGCTGGGTCGTTGTTGTTGGGCCCATCTCAAGGCATCCAGTTGTTCCACTTGGTCCAGCATCATCTCTAGTGACCTCCGGTGAATGATGGTAAACGGTTGGTCGTACACTGGGTGGATGGCACTGGAATAGAAATAACGCAATTCACCCGTCACCTTATGGCATAAGATGAACCCAAATGCTACATTTAATGTGAAGGCCGTAGGTTGGTCATTGAAGATGTTTTCCACGTAGCTGCGTAGACGGGTGAGCTTGGTCAGTGGGAAATTGTAGATATCTTGAATAGGGCGATGACGGTGGAAACAGTGCCGTGTCATGGTCCAATGGCGCCGAGAGATGTCACTCTCTGGATGATATTCGGGTAAGAGATCGCTAGGAACATTTATGGGCTCGTCCAGAAAATGTTCGATGTATGACGTATGACTTGAAACCGTAACGGTGGGGTCCGGCTGGAAATCCAGGCTCTTCCCAACTGTGGGTATAGGCGGGCTCTCCGTCATCGCATCACCAGTGGCGTTCGTCTCCCCGGGCTTATCTTCACTGGGTCTGACCTTCCGCGGCTCCTCTTCAGTAGGAAGTTGTCGCCAAAACCGTGGAGACGGGCCATGAATCAAACGCTGATGCCGTCTTAACTGACTGCGTCGTTTGAAGAGTTCACCACAATCCTTACATTGTTCCATCGCGCCCTCGTGGACTGAGCGTTCGTGGCGCAGTAAATGATCCTCCCGATTAAATGACCGTGTGCAGGTTATACAAGTATGTCGTGCACCGTTGTGGATGGAGGCCTCGTGGCGTCGTAAATCTTCTGGGCGAGTAAACTGCTTCTGGCAAGTAGTACAAGTGAACATCTTGGTGGTTGACAGACTGTCTGATGAAACGGCAAGGTCGCTTCCCTTTTATAGCACGCTAGCTGGTAATCCAAGTCGAGGATCGAGACTGTACTGGTGTACTGGTGTACGACTGAGCCGCATTGCGCAGACGCGAAGTACCCGGATGATAGACACGGACGTCACCGATCCGAAAAGACACGGACTTTACCGAAAATACACGCACTTTAACGAAAAGACACGGACGTACCCGAAAAGACACGAAGGTGAACGCCATTGTGGGAAACCCCCAAACAGACAGGTCAGTACATGCATTCCTATGATGTTCACGCATAATAAAAAGGATTGACCTGTAATCTGTGTTGTTGTTGTTGTTGCTCCCTTTTTTGGACTAACCCATCAGAATAGTACGTATCACGGACTACACCCGTAGAGCTACATCTGGTCTATAAAACACGTCCCTCTGGATCCTACACCTTCATTTCTACGGTTGCAGAGCCATGGCGGAGATCCAGCCCCATGCGACTCGCATTTTACAGTATGCCACCGTGGTGAATTCATTCACGGGTTACCGAGCAGTGGTCCGGTCCATGTTTGCAGATGGCGATGACAACGAGGGACGACGCCAGATCCTGAACGAGTTCACAGAAGCGGTCCTCCACAGAGTGCACTCGATGGAGAGGCGTGCCATCACTCACCACTACTGGACTATGATAGCCATCCTTGATGCTCGGGCTATGGACCACGAGCGCTCACGCCGGAACCAGCACCGGCTGGTTGGCCTCATACTAGTCTGTGCCCTATTGACCCTGGCGCTGTGGTATTGACACTATAAATACCAGGGTCAGACAGAGTGTGTCATTCACCGTTCGACATTGGAGCAAGCATGTCATCCGTCCTACGAGCCATCCTGCCCCTTACACCCCAGGTGGGGTTACACGTCTATGAAGATAAAGTCACCCTGGTGGAAGACTGTGGAGCTATTTGCTGATCGCCCGCTGAGACCGTATCGAATACGGTGACGCTACAGCGTGACGGCTGGACCAAATTTAAACGGGTGTTGAGCGACGAGCTCGACGGACACCTCATCCACATAGACAATGCCATCTACGTATACCGTGGGCCTTTCTTCGCACGTCTGGGCCGCTA
>JAVTVY010015274.1:0-61948 GCA_036873755.1 Hanleya hanleyi
ACCTCCGTACAACAAACTCGGCAGGGTTAGCACTATCACCCCAAAGACCACTTGCGCTTTGCGCGTTTTGCGAGACGCTGTCTTCAGAGGCAGCTGCTGTTGGTCCATAGCACTGTGGGCGGACGTGGAATGAAGGAGGACGGCAGTGGTGTCTGGCTTTATATTCGTTTCACCTGGTTGGCAGCGACCCAGGAATTGAAGGAACTGGGCCAACCTTGCCATTTCACGAAATGAAACAGTTTGCCATGTCGACGTTCCGTTTTCAAAATCTGCTCCACCGTGTAGTAGTCTTGCTGTGTTTTTTACGACAGGCTGTAATTCCGTCTCGTAAAACGTCCCTAGCAACGGTTCCCCTTGAAGATCTTCCAGTTCATAGACTCGCTGCTGTCGGGGTAGGCGCCGTTTAATCGGGAAGTGCTCATCGCTCCAGTTGGGCAAGTAACTTTTCTCAAATTGACCTTTGACTTTACTGATCCGTACAGGGTCCCCGACCTTGTACACCGCCTTCGTTGTTCGCTGCGATGGCCTGGGGTACAAGACACGCCGGACTTGGGCTTCATTGCGTTGGGTCACGGTAATGGGGCTCTCTCTATACTCCGATGATAGGCTCGATTGTAACCCCTCACCAGTTTCGGGAGAACATCGATGTACCGCCTTGTATTCTTGTAGGTGAAATATTTATACATACGGCCTTTGAATGTCCTGTTGAACCTTTCCACCACGGAAGCCTTGGTCTCGTTGTACGTATGGAAGAAAAACACATTCTGGGCTTTCAGAAAGGCTTGGAACGGTCTGTTGAGGAATTCCGTGCCTTCGTCGGTTTGCAAATACAAAGGTTTGCGCCCGGTCTTGAAGATGTCTTTGAACGCCGCTATGAGATTCGCCGCCGTTTTCGTCCGGATGGGTACCACCCACGCATACTTGGATAGGATATCGATGCACGTCAAGATATACCGATTCCCATCGTTGTGTTTGGCAAAGGCGCTCATATCCACCAAATCCGCTTGCCACTGGGCATCTATTCCTCCCACGATGACGCGGTTCCGTAGAAAATGACGACGGACAGATCGATGTAAGGTATAGGTGTCTTGTTTTCTTAACCAATCTCGGACTTGGGCACGTTGTATCCCCTGGGGTTTGGCCGCTCGATAGAGAGCCGACAATGCACTATAGGCCGCCGGACTGTCGGGACTGTAGTATAAGTTATCCAACACCTTCTCCCAGCGTTTCATGGTGACACAATGATGATGGACCCTGGCTCTATCGTTTATTTATAACGGGTATATCTTGGGCCGGAGTTTCTTTCTGATTTTCTTCATTGGCTTTCACAGTGTCCATGGTCAATGACCAGTCCAACTCGTCTGATGACCGCTTGATAAACACTTCATCCACATCTACCACGGCATCTTCCAATGCAGACCATAGATCAGGGTGAAAGGTAAAATGCACTGTACCCCCATCTAGCCGAGCCAATTGGGCAAAGAAAGGGCCGCGTCGGATGTCCACATCGTGACACAAGTGGATGAGATCGCCGTCCAGTTCACCAGACAACACCCGTTTGAATTTGGTCCAGCCCTCCCGGGACAGACGAATGTGAGCCGGGCACGGTTGTGTAGGATCCGCATCACAGATATCTCCCACCTCCTCCATGATATGGACCTTATCCGCATACACGTGCAGGAAAACCTCGGGGGTCAAGCTGAGATACGCCAGTATCATATGCTCCGCCATGGTCAGTACGTGAATGGTACCAGAGTTGACTGTCTCTCGTATTTATAGGGACAACCCCGTGAGATCAAAAGGATCAGGTGGTCATGTCACTGGGCTGACTGAGTCTAGCCGGGTAATCAATGGCATCGTCGTCGTCGGGTTCATGTAGTTGTTCATGGGGTTCAGCCAGCGCGTCCTCCATAGTACGAGCCCACGCCAACTGGTCTGATGATCGCTCGTCCGGTCAACAATAGGCACCACTTTCTCCAAGGCTGACCACAGAGCGGGGTCTAGGGTGAAGCCTCGCGTGGGGTCTTGGTAGCGGCCCAGGCGTAGGAAGAGGGAGGTACGGTATACGTAGATGGCATTGTCTATGTGGATGAGGTGTCCGTCGAGCTCACCGCTCAACATCCTTTTAAATTTGGTCCAGCCGTCACGAGGTAGTGTCACCGTATTCGATACGGTCTCAGCGGGCGCCCAGCAAATAGCTCCACGGTCTTCCACCAGGGTGACTTTATCTTCATAGACGTGTAACCCCACCTGGGGTGTAAGGGGCAGGATGGCTCGTAGGTCGGGTGACATGCTTGGTCCAAATGTCGAACGGTGAATGACACACACTCTGTCTGACCCTCGTATTTATAGTCCCCACTGTCAATACCACAGCGCCAGGGTCAATAGGGCACAGACTAGTGTGAGGCCAACCAGCGGCGCTGGTTCCGGCGTGAGCGCTCCTGGTCCATAGCGCGAGCATCAAGGATGGCTGTCATAGTCCAGTAGTGGTGAGTGATGGCACGCCTCTCCATCGAGTGCACTCTGTGGAGGACCGCTTCTGAGAACTCATTCAGGATCTGACGTCGTCCCTCGTTGTCGTCGCCATCTGCAAACATGGACCGGACCACTGCTCGGTAACCCGTGAATGAATTCACCACGGTGGCATACTGTAAAATGCGAGTCGCATGGGGCTGGATCTCCGCCATGGCTCTGTAGAAATGAAGGTGTGGATCCAGAGGGACGTGTTTTATAGACCAGATGTAGCTCTACGGGTGTAGTCCGTGATACGTACTATTCTGATGGGTTAGTCCAAAAAAGGGAGCAACAACAACAACAACACAGATTACAGGTCAATCCTTTTTATTATGCGTGAACATCATAGAAATGCATGTACTGACCTGTCTGTGGGGGTTTCCCACAATGGCGTTCACCTTCGTGTCTTTTCGGGTACGTCCGTGTCTTTTCGTTAAAGTCCGTGTATTTTCGGTAAAGTCCGTGTCTTTTCGGATCGGTGACGTCCGTGTCTATCATCCGGGTACTTCGCGTCTGCGCAATGCGGCTCAGTCGTACACCAGTACACCAGTCTCGATCCTCGACTTGGGGTAGAGTGTGCTAAAAATAGATCACCAGCTAGCGTGCTATAAAAGGGGAGCGGCCTTGCCGTTTCATCAGACTCTCTGTCAACCATCAAGATATTCACTTGCACAACTTGCCAGAAGCAGTTTACTCGCCCAGAAGATTTGCGACGACACGATTCCTCCATCCACAACGGTACACTATATACTTGTATAACCTGCGCACAGTCATTTAATCGGGAGGATCATTTACTGCGCCACGAACGCTCACTCCACGAGGGCGCGAAGGAACAATGTAATGAATGTGGTCAACTCTTCAAACGACGCAGTCAGTTAAGACGACATGAGCGTTTGATTCATGATCCGTCTCTACGGTTTGGGCGACAACTTCCTACTGAAGAGGAGCCGCGGAAGGTGAGACCCAGTGAAGATAAGCCCGGGGACACGAACGCCACTGGTGATGCGATCACGGAGAGCCCGCCTATACCCACAGTTCAGAAGAGCCTAGATATCCAGCCAGTCCCTAGCATTGCTGTTGCCAGTCATACGCCTGACGACATCGGACATTTTCTGGAAGATGCAGTGGATATTCCTAGCGATCTGTTACAGGACGTCCATCCAGTGAATGACATCGATCGGCGCCAATGGCCCATGATACGGCACATTTTCCACCGTGATCGCCCCATTCCAGATATCTACAATTTCCCACTGACCGACCGCACCCGTCTACGCAGCTACGTGGAAGCCATCTTCAAAGATCAAACTACGGCCTTCAAATTGAATGTCGCTTTCGGGTACATCTTACGTCACAAAAAGACGGACCAGTTACGGTATTATTATGCCAGTAATAACAGCCATGTGTTTGACCAGCCGTTCACCATCATTAACCGGAGGTCACTAGAGACGATGCTGAAGATACTGGACACCGTGGAACACTTGAGATGGGCACATCGTCAACGCCCCAACATACAATGGGTGGTAGAGAGGGTCACCAATGTCACGTTTTTCCTTACCAAGCTGACCGACCACCCCCATCGGTTGAATGCGTCACCCGCGCACTGATGAATACCATAACATGCCGCACATACTCTCTATGTCTACATGCTGATCGTTGACTTGAGCTCAGTAAACACTTGTACATAATGTGACGGTGCGTTAAATAATAAAACGTGGTGTTTGATATTTCAATTTGTTTTGCTGTGAACATACTAAACATACCCAGGGCGGCTCCCCCAGCCTGGGTATGATGTGACATTGGGGATAATAAACTATATAAACCTTGCTGAACTTGTTGTTATTCATGACAACCGCTTTCCGCTATACTTGGATGAAACATATACAGAATTCCCTGTCTACGCATGCGCAGAATGGTGACAACGGCCGAGCCACTAGTCCAGTCAGATGCCCCTTCACGAATGCTTCACATGGATACCTCATACAACTCCATTGGACCATTAGGGACTCCCCTAGATCCCAAAACGTCTATTTCCATACACTTTTCCCACAATTCCCTGCCAGCGCATGCGCAGAATGCCGATATTTCAATCTCACACACAGCCCATCAGATGCCCCTTCACGTATGCTTCACATTGATACCTCACTCGATCCATTCGGCCCACTTGTGGCTCACCTACATCCCAAAACGTCTATTTCCATACACTTTTCCCACAATTCCCTGCCAGCGCATGCGTAGAATGGTGACAACGCTCGAGCCACTAGTCCAGTCAGATGCCCCCTCACATAGGCTTCAGATGGATACCTCATACAACTCCATCGGCCCATTAGGGGCTCCCCTAGATACCAAAACGTCTATTTCCATACCCTTTTCCCACAATTCCCTGTCTGCGCATGCGCAGAATGGTGACAACGCTCGAGCCACTAGTCCAGTCCGATGCCCCTTCATGAATGCTTCACATGGATACCTCATATGACCCCATCGGCTCATTAGCGACTCCCCTACATGCCAACACGGCTATTTCCATACCCTTGGGCCACCGCGCATGCGTAGAATGGTGACAACGCTCGAGCCACTAGTCGAGTGAGATGCCCCTTCACGAATGCTTCACATTGATGCCTCATATGACCCCATTGGTCCATTAGGGACTCCCCTAGCTCCCGAAACGTCTATTTTCATACCCTTTTCCCACAATTCCCTGTCTGCGCATGCGCAGAATGGTGACAACGCTCGAGCCACTAGTCCAGTCAGATGCCCCTTCACCTAGGCTTCACTTTGATACCTCACTCGACCCCATCGGACCAGTAGTAACTCACCTAGCTCCCAACACGGCTATTTCCACTATCGCGCATGCGCACAATGACGCTAGTTCAAACTCGCTAGTCCAGTCAGATGCCCCTTCACCTAGGCTTCACTTTGATACCTCACTCGACCCCACTGGACCAGTAGTAACTCCCCTAGCTCCCAACACGGCTATTTTCATACCCTTGGGCCACCGCGCATGCGCAGAATGACGCTAGTTCAACCCCACACCCAGCCCATCAGATGCCCCCTCACCTAAGCTTCACTTTGATACCTCACTCGACCCCACTGGACCAGTAGTAACTCCCCTAGCTCCCGAAACGTCTATTTCCATACCCTTGGACCACCACGCATGCGCAGAATGACGCTAGTTCAACCCCACACCCAGCCCATCAGATGCCCCCTCACCTAGGCTTCACATTGATACCTCACTCGACCTCACTGGACCAGTAGTAACTCCCCTAGCTCCAACACGGCTATTTCCATATCCTTGGGCCACACGAGTTGTCTCCCTTGCGTCAATGTGTGCAGATGGCGCTACGGTCGATGCCGTGCTGTGGAAAGGGCGTCCCCACACCATCCTGGAGGCGCCATTTTGTTTGTTGATTTTCTGCGGAGATACACGGGACAATAAACGCTCGACCCTAGGGTGGTACAGATGCTAGACTGATCCTATTAACATGGTACAACACCTATAGATTATGTTTATTACTATTATATGGCTTAGAGGTTTTTTTGAGGGTAATATTATTAACATTGTACAACACCTATAGATTATGTTTATTACAGGCCGCCATCTTAGACCCACCATCCCACCCTCCCACCAACCACCACAGCCGCCATCTTAAACCCACCATCCATCCCACCACCCACCCACAGCCGCCATCTTCAACCCACCATCCATCCCACCACCCACCCACCGCATCCCACAGCCGCCATCTTAAACCCACCATCCATCCCACCACCCACCCACAGCCGCCATCTTAAACCCACCATCCATCCCACCACCCACCACAGCCCATCTTAAACCCACCATCCATCCCACCACCCACCACCACAGCCGCCATCTTAAACCCACCATCCATCCCACCACCCACCACCACAGCCGCCATCTTAAACCCACCATCCATCCCACCACCCACCACCACAGCCGCCATCTTAAACCCACCATCCATCCCACCACCCACCACCACACGCATGCGCACACCGCCCCAATACCGCCCCAAAACAGGTCGCTGTGACGTCACAAAAGGTTCTGCGCATGCGCATTGAAGCGCTGTTGACTCGAAATGCTCGGTGTATACTACTGGCGTGCGAGCTAACACATGTCGGCATGTTACACGAAATGTGGAGACAGACCATGTTTATCGTATCGAGACTACAGTTGGTGTCGTGTTATGTAGCGATCCGGAAAGAAAAGCGTTGCATTTTAGATTCCATTTCCTTGCCTGGCCTCCTTCTCAAGCGAACAATTGCAAGGAACATCTGTTCGATCAGCACTTGTTGATTAGAATCACCGTCAAAGTTAACTGCTTTCGTTTCTAAAACCATTTAAATTCAATGTCTGGTTATATGCAGTGCATCTTGGCTCATCCTTGCCTTGAAAATGTGCAAAATTGAGGAGATTTCTTGTATATTGATCACGTCATGAGAAGAGTAGCTCATTCCATATTGAATATACCAAGGGCATATATAATATATTTTATCAATTGGAAGGAGGGGTAATGTTGGAAAGTTGCACTCATTCCATGACATTTAGTAATACAATTCAATTTCATAGTATAGTTAGGCCATCGGACATTGGTATCAGCAAGCCGGTATATACTGTGTAGTGAAATGATAAATTGTTTCTATTCTCGGGATAAAAAAAGTATTGGTTGCAGTTGTTTTAAACTGTAAAGAATTATCCTTTTTCCATTTTCCATGATCAATTGAGGTAGCTATACGAATTCGTTAGTAAAAGGTAATTTTGGTTTAGAAAGACGAAATACCGATTTTTTTTTGTCTACGGTACTGCATGTAACATAAAATATTCGCAATATTACGGTTCGTATTTGAGCGTGGGGCTTTCAATGATAGGCGTTTACTTTTAGACACATCGTCATTCACGGCAGCAAAGACTTTGTCCAGCATTCGTCCGTTTCCATTCTACAATGCAATGTATTTCAACAGACAACAGAATACTATAAAACGCAACAATTAACACAGCACTAAACGTCGAGTAAATTTGCTTTCTGATTGCGGCTCAACACACAACAATCATATCGTCATACACTCATTCTTTGAAAACGCAACTGAGTTAAATTTGACGTCGCACTACATGCCGTGCCGGCTGATTAATGTGTCTCATTGTCTTGCCAACTCCATGAACGAATGCGGTGGAAATGAACATCACATGGATGGAACTAAGCATTCGACAACAAAAGATAACCGCTTCTGCTGAAAGATCACACTCGACTAAGAAGCGTAGTAATGGACCAGTAATAGTTATCGCCTGAGACAGAGGGGTTCATGCTGAATGAACACTCACACCAGTCCGATTTCAATACCGAGGTCGCGAAGCGAGCGAGGTATTTAAATCGGACTGGTGTGAGTGTTCATTCTGCAACTACCCCGATGTCGAAGGCGATAAATAACTTACACAATGGCCGTATTGTGTAACACATCATGGTTTGTTTCAGGACAAACAACACATTTGCATACGAAACATAACTTCCACAACCCGTTTGACTGGTCCGTAACTCTCACGTTATCGTTACAAAGATTTGTAACAAAAAGATATATGTAATTGATATATATACGTGTCACAATCTACATCACGTGAAACGCATATGAAGCAAAATATGCAGACATACAAATTACATATCCCTATGTCCATACGCATGATCTCATACTAGGCCTATAATTAAGGGAATGTCTGACAGAAATTCACGTTTACCGGTACACATTTGACTTGTACCCACACATATACGTACGGCAGAAAATTGATGCGTTTTGACATTCAGACGCGTCATATTTTGACTGCTTAGTCTGCAATCAACTCTCAGCAGGCGACAACCAAAGATTAGACCTATATTTGAGGCAGTCGCTGTTTCAATGTATGTATATCAGAAGGCATATAGTGTAACGCTCACAAAAAGAAATTGTGACTGGATTCAGTGAAACTACAGCAAGAATGCACGACCGCGACGACGCTGGTGTCACTCGACAAGAAGGTATGTGACTGGCAGCAAAATAAACCAAAGTGTGAAATTTACATGGCGTATTTCCATGCAGATCCTATAACGATACATGTAGCTTGTCACTCCAATAATGGAAAGTAATTCTGTATTTGACTGACATTTATCAAAGCTGACTTGTGATTCAGTGCAGGGATTCATACAAATCAAAAATTTTACCACCGAAAACTCAATATTACTCAAAATTGAGTTTTCACAATGGTGAAATTGAGTTTTCAAAATTTTTAACCGCCGATTCAAAGATTGCAATTGAGTTTTCAAATTTTTTTACCACCGATTTACCTATTGGTATTCTGTTCTCAAATATTTCAACCACCACCATGCACAGGATGTTGTTGGTGTGTTTTAATATGGTCAATATATTATACTATGAGCAGGGGTTATTTTTGACAAAACATTTTCATCTACCCAATATCCAAATTCAATAAAACTCATTCTATTCAGCGCGTCTTCAGCTAAAGTTTTCATCGAATGAAGTATAAAAACCGAGAGATTTACATGTACCGTACCACAAGATCAGTCTGAATAACAATGGACATGGGGATCTATATCACGAATGAAATTGGAGGGAGAAATCAAGCAGTAATTGTTCAAAACAGCAAACGATCGAACCAGGAAACATGCCCTCTTGTCTGCAGCTAACTGTACCAAACACAGCCTCTGCAGATTGTTACTAAATTAAAGTTTAATAAAGTTTTTACATGAGACAGATCTGCCAAGTTCTAAAGTCTAAATTTTCTGAAAACTACCGAATATTTTGGATGGTCACATTTACTCAATGTTAAATTTTTCAAGCAAATTTCTTGAGTGCTATTTATCTCCTGTTAAGTTTTCCAAAATCCAGTTCTGGAGGTCACCTCGTATTTAAAGTATGGTTTTCCATTACTCTTTCAACTATGAAAATTTATTGTTTATAATCAACGAGGAGTCAACTTTATGGAGCAGACGAAGATAAAATATGCAGCCTGGTCTCGTCGCAGTGTCAGTCGCACTGACATCTCACGAGTGAAGTTGTAGACCAGTCAATGTACTTTACAAAAATACAACCCGATCATGATTGCAGGTCTTGGCTTTAGCAAGTCATGTGACGTTTAGTCTTGATGTATTTTCAATCTTTGACATCGCTGGACATTTCACTTTTTACTTCGTGTTTGATGGATACTGAATGGACCGAACGTCGGCATCACGGTCCAGATTTAACCGGGAAATATGGTCGACTGACTGCAGGCACGTGGCTGTACAAAGCGCAAGACTGTCTGTCGGCTGTCAACCCTATTGCGGTAATGGAAACTTTCACTGACCCGTGTTGTAAGCCCACAAGCCTATGAATCGAATTGGAAGAGTTCACTTTTAAAATAGGGAAGTAAGGCACAAAAGTTTCTACGTAACAACCAACGCGAGGGCAGATTTTTCTTTGTATTTCATTTCTGAAACTTGCAACTCTGGCGGACAAATTGATGACCTACGCGATTTAAAGATGACAACAACAGCTACACAGGGTCTGTCTGAAGTTGAAGAAAAAAATAACTTTTACGGCGACAGATGACCGATAAAAACTTTTGGGCGGCAGTCCCTGTTGTCAAACTTCAGTGATAGTTTGGAAACCCTCGGCAGTACGAATGCAGGCTGCCACACAATAAACGTTTGAGGGTTCCGGAAATAATATATGCAAGCAATTGTGTCTGCCGCTACGCGGCGCTGTGATCCGCATACTCGAAGTCAAAACAACAACAACACCACCACACGTGGTGGCATGCTCCCGGCGCCTGTTAGTGTCGTTTTCACGGTAAGATCGCCATTCGATTGAGTTTATTTCGTAATTTGGGGCTGTCAAATTAACTTTGATCATGTCTGGCGAATTGAGTTTTCCACGAAAAATTGAGTATTTGTCCAGTAAAACGAAAGCAATTGAGTTTCCTGCCATACGAATTGAGTTTTCAATTTTTTTTAACCACCGGTATTCGGTGGTAAAAAGCGACTTGTATGAATCCCTGTCAGTGGTGCTCAATTGAGCCATCTTCGCATATCCAAGTCGAACACTACACGTGGCGGAACGCTAGTGTAGCATTTAACTTGAAATGTGAAGATGAATTGAGCTTGAATTCCTCGAAATTTCACTTGAAAGTTCGATATCAAAAGGCTTTTGTATCATTTTCATACGAGTTATCTCCCGTTACACACTTCAACGGACATTGTTCGTTCTTTCAATGATTAATCTTAAAATGTTTGATAAATCACTTTAACACTCACCCACTTATTTCTACATGAACACCTGCTAATTCCTGAAGGCGACCAGGCGATTCACGCAGACGAATGCCCATGCCAGACAAAGAAGTCAGTGTGTCTCTTGAAACTAGGGAGGTGTTCATGTCAAATATTACCCCGGATTTGATCGGCATGAACACCCGGTTCTTGCTACTTGAACACCGGGGCACAAGTGAAACCCATTGTGCGCTGGGTCATTACGGCAAAAGAAAAACCCCGGTTACACAATAGAGTCAGTGTGTAAGAGCAGCATACAGCATTCATTGCGATGAAATGAACATTCGAAATCCTTCGTCATTCTGAAAGTAACAGCGTTTCCTTTTCGTCCATCCTCCTGTGTATGACTCCGTGTGGGACATGTGGTCAACATATATCATGTGTCCCATTTTATTGATAGAACTTTCGATCGTATTTGACACAGAAAACCGGAATTACTTAGAGTAAAGCCCGTCATATCCGGCCTGCTTGTATTTCTCTTGCATTTCAAATCGAAATCATCCTTTTGTATGCATCATGAAACTGGCTGTTGGTAGTCGTGTAGATTATAGGATTGAGCGATATCTGTATCCATCCCAACATAGGAGTAAGAAGGTGACATTCGGGGCACATGAAGTCAGGGTCAAACATCCCCACGAGGCTATAAGGGGCAATGCACAGGACAAACAACACACATATAATAGTCATAGTCTTGGTGAGCTGTAGAACTCGTGTATTTGTTCCCCTATGTTGAAGTCTCACTCGCTGTTGAATTCTTTTCTGACTAGTGCATACAGCGAATGCGATGCGAGTGTAACAGAATCCCATAAAGATGATGGGTAAGAACAATCCTAAGGTCGAGACGACAATCCGATGAGATCTATCGTTGACAGAAACCGACGTCTTAAAAGTACAAATGAGGGCGCGTGACTCGTACCCAAAGCGCCCCCATACTCCGATTATTGTTCCTACATGAAGGGAAAATGGCAACATTCAGCACAGTACTATCAGTATCACGATATTGTACTTATTGAATAACCTGGACCGAACCTCTGGATTGGATGCGATCATAAACAGCGTCATCAGTGAGGTTCCGAAGATTACGTGTTTCAAAGCAGCCAACCAGACACAGAACTGATCTCCTCACGGCTGCTCTCTGTTATGATACATAGAGGCCTGTATCGGTAGAGCGAATGCACAGAACAGACCATCGACTACGCTAAGGTTACACACGAACCAGTTGTTGGCATTCTTGTTCAACTTAGGGGTCAGTACTATAGTCAAGATGGTCAGAAAGTTACCAGCAAATCCACAGATTGAGCACGAAATTGCAAATATCTCTGGAATAACAACAGCAGCTGTAGGCAAAGCCAGGCTATCGTCTGATTTGTTTACCCACTCTTGCATAGTTAAATTATAGCCTTGCTGTCAATGCTGCTTGAAGCACACAATTTTCTATTCAGAAATCAAAATTGTTCAAAATTAATTCAGGGATGTAATAATTTCCCTTCATGAGTCCGAGTATGTCCGATGAGCTCAATTCAGCTCCGCTTCTCAACCGCAAAGTCTACATTATTTTTTGGAACTTCTGCCAAATATCATGTTCATCGGTATGAACTTGCCATAACACTCTCCTGATTTCCGGAAGTAGATCTCAGAGTCCAGTCCACATGTGTCTTTGATGTCATGATGCCCATCATCTTAAAGGGGTTGCCGATTGGTTAAACTGAAATAGATTGAAGCAAATTTGTATTTAACATCAATTAACATTTATACATTTATCGATCTGAAGATAGCCACATAATTTTTGCAGGGACTCTTATAGGCTCTAAGTAAAATGTCATGGACCTGGGAATGTTTTCCCCATCTCTTAGAGATGAAAGGTTTCAGTATGGATACATGATTGATTGTTCGTCCTAATGATCCGAGAATCCTCTTGGTTACGATTCACCCGTGACAGTAGAATATTAATGGTGAATTTGATAGATCTAGACCACTCCGACTAATCGATTCTGATGTAATGGAAATCCAGTTATTGCTCTCACAGGAAATGTGTTGTTCAATATTGTCTCGCATTGGGCACTCGGCCTTGTCTGGCAATGCCCTACTCGTCTGTTTCATGTTTGTCTGAATATACCTATAATGATCGAACAAAATTAACAGATGCATATCTGTATCTTTGTTATCTACGTTAACCTGGAAACCTCCAGGTATTTAAATGTGTGTCTTCTTTACATGAAAACTGACAACAGGTTTCAAGTCGGTTTATAAAGCTCACCTGAGACTTGCATGGTGTCCTTAAACGCATTGGTTTGTCACTCTATGGCATCTGTTTCTCACAATATACCTGTAGTTTTCCCCATTCTCAAAGGTCGAGTGTACTGCCTCTCCGATCTTATTCAGGACGAAGAGATATATTTAAGAGCTCCCTTCGGCCGTAAATAGCTTCTCAATATGTCTCGGATAAAATTCTGTGACACAGTCTCCAAATTCACATCCTTGCTGCATCTTTCCATATATACCTTTCAATATACATTTTCATCTCATTTCCGCGACTGTTATGTTCGAACGTCTGCTAACGTTAGGCATCTGTATGATCATGTGGGTATACTGTTGCAGATTACGTTTCCTAACTGCAGATGAGCTTTGACCTAGTGAACAGAATAAGCATGTTGACTGGTTGATCTTAAGGTGGTCAGTGACATAAAATCGACCTGGCTGAATCGACGAACGTACTCAATTCAATGAACTAAATTGGGATTGTGTTAATGCGATTTCTGCATTCTGCTTTGTGTCTAGTAACCAAACATTGGCATATCAAGCAACAAAGGAACACTGTTGATTTCTGATTAAATGAGTGATTTGACAAATGAAAGCTCACACTTATAATCCAGCGCCATTTGTTTGTATATAAGTCAGTATTTTCGTTATTTTGGGATAACACTATCTTAGAATAGCACAAATTCTAGTGCTGAAAATTTGGTCGAGTCCCGTGCGGGATTCGAACCAGCGACCCCAGAGTCCGGCACCTAATCGCCACCACTGTATGTCGGCGATCTAAACCACTCGACCAACGGGCCTCCCACAAAAATAGGAGGTAGCAGACCGGTAGTCTTGAAAGCGAACATACAGTACCCCTCTGATGATCATAATGACACAGCTCCCAAAGCTGAATAGATATATTTTTTATCATTTAGAAAGTGATCGTATAACAGTATTTTCGTTATTTTGGGATAACACTATCTTAGAATAGCACAAATTCTAGTGCTGAAAATAACGAAAATACTGTTATACGATCACTTTCTAAATGATAAAAAATATATCTATTCAGCTTTGGGAGCTGTGTCATTACGATCATCAGAGGGGTACTGTATGTTCGCTTTCAAGACTACCGGTGCTACCTCCTATTTTGTGGGAGGCCCGTTGGCCGAGTGGTTTAGATCGCCGACATACAGTGCTGGCGATTAGGTGCCTGACTCTGGGGTCGCTGGTTCGAATCCCGCACGGGACTCGACCAATTTTCAGCACTGTAATTTGTGCTATTCTAAGATAGTGTTATCTCAAAATAACGAAAATATTGTTATACGATCACTTTCTAAATGATAAAAAAATATATCTATTCAGCTTTGGGAGCTGTGTCATTACGATCATCAGAGGGGTACTGTATGTTCGCTTTCAAGACTACCGGTCTGCTACCTCCTATTTTTGTGGGAGGCCCGTTGGCCGAGTGGTTTAGATCGCCGACATACAGTACTGGCGATTAGGTGCCTGACTCTGGGGTCGCTGGTTCGAATCCCGCACGGGACTCGACCAAATTTTCAGCACTAGAATTTGTGCTATTCTAAGATAGTGTTATCCCTAAATAACGAAAATACTGTTATACGATCATTTTCTAAATGATAAAAAATATATGTATATAAGTCGCAAAATAGGTAGGATTATGTCATTAAAATGCCTTAGAAATACTTGAGTAGCTTGCTATTTTCTGCGCATTGTTTTCTCGATCTTAAGGAGAATCAATGGAGTTGATAACTTGGACAATTACAACACATATAAGGTAAGTGTGAAGAGGTGCCGACACACTGACAGAGTCACATGACTTCACAGTATAGTATTCCGGTTAAACTATTCTAAAGCACATACCAAGAATCTAACGATTAGTGATATGTGTTGTATCTCAGATACGCTTTTATTGTACCTGTTCATGTGGCAATTGGATGATATGACCACACGGCCCTTAGCACCGGCATAAGCGGTATTAGATACAAATCTAGAGAGCTATGATGGAAATGGCCTGGCAACTCGTATATTGGTAATTGGCGACCAAGTTGTCGCTTACATCAGATGTGTACTTCATCATATAATCCTTGTTCACGGCTTCCATCGGATAATTGAAAACCCTAACTGTGCATGCGGAAGAACTGGGCTGAACAACTGAAAACAGACATCGGTGATGAACTCATTAATCGATTCAGTTGAGCTATTTCAAAAGCTTAGTTAGATAAAGTACTGGACATTATTAATTTACCTCGAATCCTGGCTGATCCAGAGGTACGCAACACTGTACCAAACTATTTTAAGTTCACAGAACCTCCTTGCATTTCATATAAGTATACTAAATCTATAGCCACCAAAATATTCAATTACTCTAATGCTGTCAAGGAGTTTGACTGGAACGTATACACATCGAGGGGCTATAGTTATGATTGTGAATCGTCGAACTTTATCTATACACCATGCAAACATGTTGTGACTGGTGATCTTGATGTGGTGAGTGATAAAGACCTAAGATTACTCCTGATGAAGGGACCTAAATATAGAGAGCCGAGAAATATAAATCTGAAGGCCGACCAGAAGATAGTCCTGTCTGCTTTGGAACAGTACGTTATTGATTGGTCTAAGCGAGAAAAAGTTGAACGTACAGTACTCGCTGATTGGCTGGACCTCACCAAGAGCAAGGTCGTTGAAACAATCCGCCATATTGACAGAAGTACCCTTCCCCAAGCAAAACAAGTACTGAGAAGCCCCAATTCGCAATAAGTTCTAGCAAATCTCCAGAGTAAAACCGTCATAGTCCCAGCAGACAAAGCTCCAAATAATATAATATTCATATGTAAATATTACTATTACCAGGTGCTGGTTGAAGAATTGAGTTTAAACATATCGTCATCAAATACGTCTACTTACTCTCAAACTGCATTTACTCTGGAAGATTTATTTAACAATCACAAACGTTTCTCAAGGAAAGAGGTATTTGTCTTCCAACCAAACATAATGATATACCAAAAGTATACTGGACCCCTAAAATGCATAAATCACCTTACAAAGCTAGATTCATAGCTGGTTCTAGAAGCTGCACCACCAAGCTTCTTTCAACCCTGTTGACGAGGGCCCTTCAGGAGGTAAACACATTTTGGGAAAGGTATTGCGCCACTTTTTCTAAAAACTCTGGCGTTGAATGTATGAGGATATTGAAAAACTCAAAATGTCTTACGGAAGAACTTGATGCTAAAGGTCACATACCGTATAGACATGTATCCACAAGGGATTTCTCGACCCTCTATACTATAATCCCTCATCAGGACCTTATTGACCGTCTAAGTTCATTAATAGTATCTGTGTTCAAGAAAACTGATCGTAGATATATTAGTGTCGGATGCCATAAAGCATTCTTTAGCTCTACTACATACAAGAGATATCATTCATGGGATGTTTCTTTGTTTATAGAGTTGCTTGAATTTCTCATTAATAATATCTATGTGAAATTTGGCAACACAATATATCAGCAGCATATAGGTATTCCAATGGGTACTAATTGTGCACCCCTGTTGGCTGACCTATATCTGTTCTCTGATGAATATGACTATATGCAGGCGCTTTCAAAAACTGATCCATTCAAAGCCCGTTCCTTCTCATTCACCAAACGCTATATAGACGATCTTCTCGCTGTGGATAATCGCTATATAAATGACGCAGTGAAGGATATATATCCACCTTCACTGGATTTGAAGGAAACTACAGATAACCCTACCGGTGTAGCAATAATGGTTGTCCTGCAGTATTGGTTGTCCTTCGGACAACCTGTACCTGGCAGTGGTTGTCCTGACTGAAACTGGGTGTCCCCAGTTTCAGGTACCAGTTGTCCACTCGATACATATTACTCTTGTACATGTTGTAATGCATTATATATTATATTTGCACCCGGACAACTATTCATGGGGGACAACCTCTCTTATTACAACAGTGGCAATATTAGTTGTCCCCCATGACGTGCTGTCCATCGTATTATCAGACAAACTAGGTCACGGTATAAATGAAGGTGACAAATTTTCAGTGGCTCGGCAGCTGTCCCAAGTAGTGCAGGGGAAAGAGGCGCGGTAATATGGATGAGCGGGTTCCAGTAAGTTGTGGGTTCGAATCCCATCCGAGTCACATTTTTTTTTTTATTATAGTACATTATCATATTTTCCATGCTAATTTTTTCACGGATCATTTGTGGATTAATGATGCCAGGTGGACATTATATTTTGAGGCAAAAATTTTGTTACATATATTTTAATGTTCCTATTACTTAGTTCTATTTTCCAAATATATTTGACGTATTATTCGTCAGTTTCTTCCTATCGCAGTCAACAGTGTTTTTGTTGAACTGATGTACACTTTATATACAACAACATATTTCGCTATCAAAGTAATCCACGTAGGCCTGTATAATAAGATGGAGGCAAACTAACACAATTTTAATTTTGAAAAAGACACTGTAGGTACAGAAGTTGCGGCATTTTGTATTGCAATGTGTTTGTTTCAGGTTAATCCGAGGGTGTTGAATCCGAATCTGCTTGTTCTCAGATTAATTTTACATATTGAAACATCAGAACTGCTAATTAACCGTAATGACCAAGTCACTTGAGCATTTGGTGTCAATCTCTGCCGGGTAGGAAGGCCGTCTTCGCCCAGCCGCCCCCACCCTGCCTCGCCCCCTTATATCATATCTTCCTAGCCTGTGCGAAACGACAATTTCTGCGAGAAATATTTAGCTTTTTAGAACGAAATCATTAACGATGACTTGTTTAGTATACTTCCCCTCCCCCCCATTCCCTCCCCCCCATTCCCTCCGCTCTTCGCTACCCCAATTATCCTGAATACCGATATGTTTAACCATTTCCGTTAGGGGGTGAAACTTGACAGGATAATGTAATACAATTAACAATGGTCACTCTAATGGCCTCACGGTGAAGTCATCTTCCCTGAAAGTAGTTTTAAATCTAGTTTAGCCAATTTTCATTATAAATATTTTTCGTACTCCTTTAGCTAGGGTGTGAATACTGTGTGATGACGTCACTATTATGACGTCATTATTAAAAAAAGGCATTTTTGTGTTTCATCTCTTCGCAAACACTGCATGATAAATTAGTAAATCAAATAGTTTCAGTCCACTTTTCCATGCAGTAAAGCAAACGTTTTTAAGAAAATCCACATACCCACATGGCTTCCATTTGAATTTAACCATTATTCTCTGCACATAGACTCAAAAAGACCCCAATATGATAAGCTACAAAGCTACGGAGTGTCAGCTCTCAAGTATTTATCGTTCCGGATAGAGGATAGAAAGTTTGGTACGAAGGCTCCGATGCCCCCCCTTCCCCCCCCCTACAAAAAACGGCCTTGCAGGGTTAACCCCACCGCATGGCATCACGACACAAGAATTTTTGCGGGAAAATTGCATGAACTCAAATTGGTAAAATCTGATTGGAAAATTCGGCCCAAAAATTCAGATGCGAATTTGTGAATTTGAATGTGAATTTGATTACGTCATTGTGACGTAATCAAAGAGACTGTTTCATATATAGTATACGTGCTTTCATCTCCTAAGCATACGGGGTATTAAAACTATTTATACGGGTGAGTACGAAGAGAAGAAGAGCGCTATATCCCCATAAAATTGTGCTTTCGGTCATTTCCGTTCATTTTTTTCGTAATCCTAAAAGAGCATAAAAGTAATTTATTTTGCCAAAACTAATTATTCTCTATCATATGAATTAGTTTTTGATATAAAATATCGGAAAATTAAAAAAATCAGTCCAAAAAAAAGAAGAAGCGAAAAATGACTTCCGAAAAGATGACGTCACTGTGATGTCATGATGGCGACCACCTTGAATTGTTTAGCATTTCATCATAGAGTTTGACTCAAATTTTTCAAATTAACTATAAAATAGTTTCAGCCCTCTACCCAAGATATAACGAAAATATATGGGGCGTTGAAATTCCCTCACCCTCCATCCTCAGGCGGGGACAACCTCCAAATCACCCAGATCTGTTAGGGTTAAAACAATCCATTTATCGGCTACGCATACTATCATTGCCTTATTGAACCGCTTTACATGCTGAGGCCTGATACTGGACAACTATTCCCAGGTGACGGAAACCCTTAATACGTCTTAGTTATAATCGCGATAAAACCTGGACAACCACTTCTATCGTCGGACAACGTATCCCCAGGTGAAGATGTCCATGGACAACCTATGATAGTATCAGTTGTCCCGAGACAACTCACAACAGTACATGTTGTCCATGGACAACCTGTCCCAGTAATGGCTGTCCGACGGACAACCACTAACCAGGATAACGTTCACCTTCACACCGGCACATCATATTTAGACCTATATCTCTATAAAAATGAAGCGGGCCTTCTCTCTCGTCGACTGTATGACAAAAGAGATGATGACAATTTCGACATCGTAAACTATCCCTTTCTGGACAGTAATATTCCAGTGGGACCTGCATATGGCGTATACATATCACGCCTAGTAGCATTTGCTAGATCCTGTGTTAAATGTGACGATTTTAATCAGCGTCACAAAACATTGTTGCAGAAACTTATAAAACAGGGCTACATCACCAAGCGCCTCCACTCAAAGTTTCTCAAATTTGGCGATACATATCGCATGCTGATAGCAAAATACGAGCGTAGCGTGCACGTTCTATGGCGTTACGTTTCGTAACTTGTGTCTAATTCTGCTTAACCCGGGGCTAGGGGCCGTATGAACCCATGTACTTCAAGATCATCATGGTACTCATATGAACAGTCACAATCAAAGCGTGACTGAGATACATCATTCTTTAGATGACGACTTTACAACGAATATTATGGATTAAGAATACTGATCAGCGATACGGATTTGATATTTTTGGAACATCATGATGTCCTGCTGGCATCATTGAAAACTGTTGACCGCTTCTCTCTTGCAGGGAACAAGCCTATGTTTATGTATACTATGATAGTCTTTTTGAATTTGGTACTAATACCTTTATATGGAATATGGAATAGGTCTTTGGATTATGGACGCCGATATTCTCTAATGGACTACGGCTGAATTATGAATGACGGACTAGACGCTTGTAAAACATACTTTTCCCATAAACAGGAGAAAGGGCGCTTCTTTCGTTCTCATTGCTGAAAGCGACGTTACAGAGGATTTCATAATAGTTTGCCAAGATATCTTTCAGTGACAGGAAATTACATGCCTAGACTGAATCAAAACATCGCATGTAACTTTGCACCTCATACCTGAAGTTGCCATCTTCTCATAATATGTTTATTTCATTTGGTGTGTGTCTATGATTCTCATTGGCTGAGTGGCTGTTTGGAAGCCCATCACTCAATCAGGGATCAGCATGACAGTCGAAGTTAACTTGCAAGATTGCAACTTCAAACACAACAAATCTGTTCAACTTCACACTTGCGAGAGCAACATGCGTGTTGCAAACATCACATCAGCCATACAAGATAAACTAATATGCAATCCCGTGTAAATTTATTTCTCCCCCTCTTACTGAACGGTCTGATTAATTGTTCAAGATGGACTATGACTTCAGTTGGTGCTCGTAGTCCGCGAAATTCCAATGTAACCCATTTAACTTGCAGCTCGGCATATATTGAGATTTCTCTCTTTCGCCATCTGACTGCAGTGTTTTCTACAACTCGATGCTTTTGCTCATAACTCACAAGAAATGCTGCGCTAAGCTGTAACAAGTATGGACAGAATACACGTTCTTCCAGACTGCCGACCACTCGGGCATCAAGAATTGATTATATGTTCAAGTATCTTTGGTTTATCTATAAGTACCGGTAACAACCTTTGACAATTCCGGGTAATCCCCGAGAGACGATACGTCATTGTTACAAACCTATTATTTTCCCACGCTTTCCGTGTGTACGGAGCATCTCAAGTATCCTCTGATCAAAGTCTGATCATAGTCGAGCCGATAGAATTCTCCGAACTATATATGCGTTAATACTCCAAATTCACGGAAAATCAAGAACGGAATCGTTAACAATACAAGCATCAGACCCGGCATCCATCAGTCAGCCAACATCCATCGATAAGAAGGCCTAAACACGTTTATTTGAAGTTCCCTGATCTCATAACGATGGACTGAAGCTAAACGTGTAAAGTAATTCCTAGGTCGGCATGGTGTAAGTTCATGACGATAAAGGAGTTTTGGACCGAATTTAAGGATTCACATTGGTTCAGTATTAACAAAGGTAGGACCTGTAATTTAGCAAAAACGGATTGAGTGTGTTAACGTTTAATGGATTAAGTGACTATCCGTATTGCACGCTTCTGGAGTGTAATTAGCTAATTCAATTGAGCTGTATAAGTGTTACCCCAGCGCAAGTTACAACACAAAGTAAATTGTGTATTTTTATTAATAACTTCGATATTTCGAGCAGCTTTCGGGCAAATCTAATCAATGTGAGTTGTCCAGCTTAGTCTAGTCCGGAAGCTGCCGATTTTAGGCCCTAACATTATCAGTTCAAGAAGGATGCAACTGTTCTAGCGTAATCGTTGAATTTATCAACTAGTACTTGGTTATAGGGTAATTTTCTTACGATCATCAATAAAATAGAAACGTTTAGACCGCCATTCAATATTCAGCCGTCAGCCATTAAAGAATTTCCAGGTTCCTTAATCCAAAGACCTAATACAAATAACAGCATTAGCACCATATCCAAAGAAACACATAGTATACATAAATATAGGCTGCAAGAGATGTTCCCAAAAATATCAAATCCGTATCGCTGATCAGTATTCTTAATCTATATGATTTTCGTTGTAAATTCGTTATCGAAAGCATGATCAATCTCATTCGCCTGGCAATTGTGACTGTAGATATGAAATCATGAGGATCTTGAAGTACACGAGTTCATACGGCCTCTAGCCACGGGTTAAGTGCAATCGGACATAAGTTACGAAACGTAACGCCATAGCTCTTCAGCATGCGATATTTATCGTCAAAGATTCAGATGTTTCAGAATAGTTGATATAAATTTTTCCTTTTGACTTTAATATCCTGATTTGATCCATTAAATTCAGTTCTAGATGGGTCTCTCTGGATAATATAAACGAATTGTTCAATGTATTCCTGTACGCTCTGTAACGATTGTGGGATGTATCTTCCCAAGTAGAAAGGTGGCATGGCACAGTTTGCTTTTTCATGAATGCGGATGACAATGTCTCTAGTTATCCAGAACTGTTAATGTTTAATCTCCTTTTAATTGCAAAAAAATACAGTATATTGAAACAGATTTTTAGCTGTTCAAATCACTTTTCGTCCGTGGTCCGTCGTCCGTCCGTCCGTCGTCCGCCCGTCCGTCGTCTGTCGTCAGTCCGTCCGTAAACAATTCTTGTTACCGCGATTTCTCAGGAACTACTTCATGGATCTTTCTCAAATTTGGTACACAGGTTCCCCTTGGGGTCTAGTTGTGCAGGATACCTTTTTTGGTCCGATTCGAAAATCCAATATGGCCACAAGGCGGCCATCTTGGATTTCCCCATGAAACTTTGTTACCGCGATTTCTCAGGAACTACTTCATGGATCTTTCTCAAATTTGGTACACAGGTTCCCCTTGGGATCTAGTTGTGCAAGATACTTCTTTTTGTCCGATTCGAAAATCCAATATGGCCACAAGGCGGCCATCTTGGATTTCCCCATGAAACTTTTTTACCACGATTTCTCAGGAACTACTTCATGGATCTTTCTCAAATTTGGTACACAGGTTCCCCTTGGGGTCTAGTTGTGCAAGATACCTTTTCTGGTCCGATTTGAAAATCCAATATGGCCACCAGGCTGCCATCTTGGATTTCCCGATGAAACTTGGTTATCGTAAATTCTCCTGAAGTACTGCATGGATCTTTCTCAAATTTGGTACCCAGGTTCCCCTTGGGGTCTAGTTGTGCAAGATACCATTTCTGGTTCGATTCGAAAATCCAATATGGCCACCAGGCAGCCATCTTGGATTTCCCCGTGAAACATAGTCATTTCTCAGGAAGTACTACATGGATCTTTCTCAAATTTGGTACACAGTTTTCCCTTGGGGTCTAGATGTGCAAGACACCGTTTTCGGTCCGATTTGAAAATCCAATATGGCCACCAGGCGGCTATCTTAGTTTTCCCCATGAAACTTTATCGCGATTTCTCAGGAACTACTGCATGGATCTTTCTCAAATTTGGTACACAGGTTCCCCTTGGGGTTTAGTTGTGCAAGGTACCTTTTCTGGTCCGATTCGAAAATCTAATATGGTCACAAGGCGACCATCTTGGATTTCCCAATGAAACTTTGTTATCGTGATTTCTCAGGAACTACTGCTTGGATCTTTCTCAAATTTGGTACACAGGTTCCCATTGGGGTCTAGTTGTGCAAGATACCTTTTCTGGTCCGATTCGAAAATCCAATATGGCCACCAGGCAGCCATCTTGGATTTTCCCATGAGACTTTGTTATTGCGATTTCTCAGGAACTATTGCATGGATCTTTTTCAAATTTGATACACAGGTTCCCCCTGGTGTCTAGTTGTGCAGGATACCTTTTCTGGTCTGATTCGAAAATCCAATATGGCCTGCAGGCGGCCATCTTGGATTGCCCCATGAAACTTTGTTATCCTGATTCCTCAGGAAGTACCTCATGGATCTTTCTCAAATTTGGTACATAGGTTCCCCTTGGGGTCTAGTTGTGCAAGATACCTTTTCTGGTCCGATTCGAAAATCCAATATGGCCACCAGGCAGCCATCTTGGATTTCCTCATGAAACATTGTTACCGTCATTTCTCAGGAAGTACTACATGGATCTTTCTCAAATTTGGCACACAGGTTTCTCTTGTGGTCTAGTTGTGTAAGGTAGCTTTTCTGGTCCGATTCCAAAATCCAATATGGCCACCAGGCGGCCATATTGGATTTTCCCATGAGACTTTGTTATTGCGATTTCTCAGGAACTATTGCATGGATCTTTTTCAAATTTGATACACAGGTTCCCCCTGGTGTCTAGTTGTGCAGGATACCTTTTCTGGTCTGATTCGAAAATCCAATATGGCCTGCAGGCGGCCATCTTGGATTGCCCCATGAAACTTTGTTATCCTGATTCCTCAGGAAGTACCTCATGGATCTTTCTCAAATTTGGTACATAGGTTCCCCTTGGGGTCTAGGTGTGCAAGATACCTTTTTCGGTCCGATTCGAAAATTCAATATAGCCACCAGGCGGCCATTTTGGATTTTCCCATGAAATTTTATCGTGATTTCTCAGGAAGTGCTGCTTAGATCTTTCTCAAATTTGGTATACAGGTTCCTTTTGTGGTCCAGTTGTGCAAGATACCTTTTTGTTCCGATTCGAAAATCCAAGTTACGCTTCAAATTATTACTGTATTCCCGAGTTGTGACGTTGCATCACAAGAGTCGGCTTATCAAACGATGGGGCATATATAGAATATATTGACTATAGAGAATATCCATACTTTCACCTTCTATATCAAAGAGTTCAAATGATTCCGAATTAAAATGTATTTCTTCAAATTTTAAATCAGTTTACTTTAGTCCATGCCGTTGCAAGTGAACTGCCCCACCGTTTTGTCTGCCGAAGGGACGTCACTCTTGTGAAACGTCACAACTCGACGACTGTAGACTACTGCGTGTTTCGATCCAAGGGAGATAATCAGGGTTCATGCCAAAGTGTCAAAGAGATTAGTCTTCGCTTACAGTACCCAATGATGACACGCGCAAAAACAAAAAACTACAAAACGAAGACGAAGGATCCTCCGGACATTCACTTTAAGACTAACTTTGCTCATTTCACTTGTACTATAACAGCCGACATCAAGTACAGTTTCTAGAAATCTTGAAACTCCTGAACCTTAGATAGATAAATATCTTGGTGTTTTCCAGTGTCCCTTTTTCGATCTTTCTCGCTCAAATTCGAAATTCTGCAAACAAAATTACAAATCAATCGTTTGTTCTTAGTAACAATGGACAAAAATATCCTTTTGTCATTAGCTAACAATTACCAGACAATGGTGGGCGCCAAGATCCTTCAGGATCTCTCGTTGTTTTCCTCATTCGAATACATGTAATAATCTGAACATGGCTAAATCACTTTACACGGACTACAGAAAATGTAGGCTTTCACGGACTCGGAGAAAGTGTGTGCAGCGAGTTATTGACTAGGACATTACACAATTTCAAACCAAACACACTCCATCACTTAGGGATGACAGGTTTCCGTTCTAATGTTTCTTGCATCCTTCTGGTGATGATTCAACGAGGTCATTAAGGTAATAATGGCGAATTTGATAGATTTAAACCAGTCGAACTAATCGATTGTGAAGAGTTTTCAGTCCAGTTATCTCAGTCGAGAAATATGTTGTTCTCCCCCTTGAGCATGAGACCTGAGATACAATATGACAATACAATACTCTATCCCAGATGAGACTAATGGGTGAGTGAGTAGTAGGGTTTAACGTCGTTTTCAACCTTGTTTCAGTCATATCACGACGGTGCCTACATGTGACAGAACACGAGAGTGCTCACAGTTCCTATTACCCTGGACACTGATCAGCCCAGCCAGTACAGCACCCGGTCACCCATCCAAGTATTGAAGGAGGGTAACGTTGAGTAACTTCGACGATCTGACGAGAACCGGTATGTCCAACGCTATAAGCCGTACCGGGATCCCTCAATGACTTGACTGACAGTGTGCCCTTTCACATGTTTGGTTTGAATAAAGCTGTGGAGTCTACATGAAAATCTCTTTGAAACTGAAACATGCACTCTCAGAAATATTCATGGAAGAATCCTGAACAGATCAGGCTGCACATCCACAAGTCAATTTCAGGGATATTACCTGAAATCCAGGGATAATTTCCTGAAATTCAGGTATATCATCCATGAATTAAAGCTAAATTACCAGAATTTTAGGGGATTTTACGTACCTGAATAGGATCGGGAACTTACCAATCAGGGTGGTAAATTTGGCTGAATTTCAGGGAATATCCTCTCATTCGGGGATCTTTTTTTCTGAAATTCAGGAAATTATCCCTGGATTTCAGGTAAAATCCCTGTAATTGAGTTGTGGTGTGCATAGAAACAACATGTAGATGTTCGTGATGTCCAGATAACACCAGCAGATGAACATTCAACAAATTAAACTATCATTACAAGGCCATTTAATTTCAGCCTAATGAATTTCAGTTACTTTAACGTAAATTGCTTAAAACTTATTTTGAAACCATTTGATTGCAGGAAGTCTAATTCCCAGGACATTTTATCCATTGTCCCTGCTAACAGCAAGCAGTAACATATTTGGACAAAATAGAGACACCACATGTATCTTTCAATCTGATACTTCTTAAAATCTTCCGTATGTCTACTCTGAATATTAGGTGCCGAAGAAGGCTTTCTGATGGAGTCATATGGTTGCTTTTTAGTGGTCAATCTTTCCTCCTGTAAAATATGTCACCGATGTCGAGCATTCAGACATCAGTAATTGATATGTCTTCAAGTAACAAATTTCGTTCATTCTCTGCAAACATGACTTGCTTATGTCTTCAAGTAACAAATTTCGTTCATTATCTGCAAACATGACTTGATTATGTCTTCAAGTAACAAATTTCGTTCGCTCTCTGAAAACATGACAGACAATCCATGAATGGTTCCCATCTATTTTCCACTGTGCTATTTGGGAAACCCTCAGATATGTCTGACCAAACCTGATCGTATTCGAACACAAAGAATCCTTCAAACTGTCGTCTCTATGAAGTACTTACCATAAATCAAGCGAAGAAGGGGACTTTGAATGTCGTAACCTTGGTAACCGTATGTGTAATTTACATAATATCTGACAACGAGTTGCAGGTGGAATACTGCAAACATTTCCAAGTTATTTGTCGTCTGCTTTCTGTAGGAGTCCTAACCTCGCCATAATTACATTGCTATTTCCCCCATTTCTAGACGTACACTATATTGACTCTCCAATCTCATGCCGGACAGGTACACTTAATTTATTCATTCGACCATAAGTAACGTGTTATGTCTGGTGAAGAACAGACCTTGTATTTCAATCTCACTTTACCGCAGTCAGATCCGACGTCGTCAACGTATGAGTATCAATATTAGTTTATGGGAACGCGATATAGCCATCCTGTAACACTGAATAGCGAGCAACTGTTTTGCTCTGCGAAGACATTCACTGGTTCTTCGATGATATATAGGAAGAGTTTTTTCTCATTCCACAACTCGAGCCAGTAGTGGTAAATGTTCAACTTAGGTGTCTTACTGGTGAGGCGTCATCTGTATTTGTGGCGTATATTTAGGCTGTGCAAGCTTATTACCATTCACAGCTTCAGAATGCTGGGATATGCATCGACGTTATGTGAAGAGGCATTATGAAACACGAAAACGATAAAAACGCCTCAGATGGCTTTCCCAGCGATTTTTTTTATCTGTGTAGAAATGGATCTTCCCTTCTTCGATCTGCAACCCATACTTTCGCAGTAGAGTCTCTTTCAACATTTCAACAACAGCGAGTCATAACCTGCCTACTAAAATATGGGAACACAGGAAACTGTTAAAGAACTTGTGGCCAATATCACTTCTACATGTGGATTAGAAAATAATCACAAGTTGCCTCGTCAATAAGGTAAGTAAGATCCTACCATCAAGTATTAGTGATACACAAAAGGGTTTTATGTAGGGAAGATATATGGACGAAGTAACGCGATTAATACCTGATCTTATGACCTACGCAGACGACCACCAGTTTCCAGGTTTATTATTTCCTATTGATTTATAAAAAGCCTTTGATTCGGTTTCTTTTGCAGTTTATAGAGAAAACACTATTTTAATTAATTTTAGAAACAATTTGATATGGTGGATCAAAAATATTTCCAGAAAAATCTAAAAGTTATGTAATAAATAATCGATATTTGTCGGACTTCTTTAGAGCCCGGTAAAGGATGTAGACAGGGCGATCGTATCTCACCATACTTGTTCATCGTGGTAGAGGAAATCTTGTCCATTGCAGTAATATATAAAACGGGGTGATAATATAAAGGGCTTGAAAATAGAAAATTCTGTAATAAAAATTCAGCAATATGCCGATGACACGACACTTCTTCTGGATGGCTCTGGGAAGTCTCTCGCGGCAGCCATGGGTTTGTTGGATAGTTTTGCCAGCTATTCAGATCTTCATTTGAATGTGAAAAGTCAAGAGCTGTTTGGTTTGGCAATGCAAAAGGAAATAGAGTAAAACTCTGTCCTCACTATAGATTAAATTGGGACCCGGGGATTTAAATTATTAGGAAAAGCTAATGGATGAAAACTTTGGGGAAAAAATGTCAAAAATACGACAACCATCAGGAAGCTAGTTTAAACGAGATATAAGCATCATCAAAACCTTTGTCCCACCCCTTTTGGTTCATTTATTCTGTGTCTGTTTATTCGCCTGTATATTTTTTTCAAGGAAATTAACATCAGTTTGTATAAATTCATATGGGGAGCGGGGGCAGGGGCAGTCTAAGTAAAGAACAAAAAAGGTCAGTAAGTGAAATTCATGAGGGGGACTCAATATGACAAGCCTACATACTTTCGCTAAGTATATGGAAATTAAATGGATTAAGAGACTGTCCGAAAACTCTTACGTTCTACTCGGTGCTAATGGAAGCAATTCTAAAACCTATTAGAAAAGACACCTGGAGATTAGGTTCTGGTGGATTACATGCACCAATCGGATATGTCAATAACTCCTTTTGGGGTGATGTTCTCTCAGCTTGGCTGAAATTGATACAATATGAAAGGTTATATGATATGCTGTATAATTTTGGTCAATTTTCGGAATGTAAAACAATTAGCCAGTGGTGTGTGAATGGTGTAAACCAATTCAATGATTTAATTGGGAAACATGGAACATTTTTGATGTTTGAAGATTTTGATCAAAAATATAATATTGACAAGAAGGATTTTCTGTTATATTACGGATACGCATTTATTATATCATTCCAAGTGACACAAATAAATTGTTGAAAATTCAACACCTCGTTCATACCTCGGTCATGTAGGGACTTTTGTGTATTTATAATATAAATACCCCATGCACATTATTTTATGGTCTTGTACACTGCATATTAAAATACATTAAACTATCTGGATTTAAGGTGTGCGAGCTTATTTATGGCCCATTTTCACCATTTTTCCAGAAAGTGATATTGTCGGTTGACAAGGGTTGCCGTATCTATACTCAGCTATTTCTGGAGAATTTGTCTTTTAATAATAAATTCGAAGCCCGTTGGAAAGAGTATTTTGGTAGATTTCGCGATCTTATAACTTGGTGAAGAATCTATCAATCATTCACTGATGATTCGAAATTGTGGTAGTTTAGATACAGAATAATATCTCGAACTTTAACATGCAGAGATTTACTCTTTAAGATGCACTTGACAGATGACAATGTTTGTGCCTTCTGTGAGAGAGAAGCTGAAACCATCGTACATTTGCTGACGAATTTTCCTAAAACGGTCGTGATTCGAAATCAGGTTGTTGCATGGGCTGAAGAAAGTACATTGCAACGAATATTCTTCTGTCCTCAGTCTTTTAGGTTTTTTCAGGTCCCAACAATAATGTACTCAATTTGATATCACTTATAACAAACTATTGTATTCACAAAGCTAGTATTCTGAGTAAAATATTATGGTTAGAGAGTATCAAATGTGAGATTAGAAAGTACTATCTATAAAAACAGGTAAATGCAGCTGTTTTTAATATATTGTAAAATCTTGAACAGAAATGGTCTGGCCTTATTTAGTAAGTATCAATGCAGCCATTTTGTGGCGAACGATGTATATGTTTTTTCAGTAATTGTCTCAAATCCAGTGCTAGAGCAACACGTTTGTATTCACTGCTTATTATATCTAGATACGATGCACGTATGAATCCATAGATTCATGGCCATTGTTTTATCAGCCATTGGTAGTGCCTCTCTGTGGCGAATAATGCAGAGATATTAAAAACAGTATGGACCATTTTCTTTCCATCGGTATGTACTAAGACAAAGGTAGTACTTGTTTTTGATTGTACACTGTATTTACGTGTATTGATAATGGACAATAAAAAAATAAAAGATTCAACACCATCATAAAATGTAGCTGCCTGATTGTATGTTTACTAAAATTACGAATCAGAAATGTCTGAAATTTGTTAAGAGCACATCTTGGAAGTAAAAAAAGTGAAACCTGCGCAACAGAACAGAAATGGAATCTAGGACTGGGTATCCAGTACCAAATCTGGGTCAAAGTATACAGCAACGCATTCGAAATCACATCGAAAAAAACGAGTCAGACTAATGTAGTTTTTGTGGTGAAGAAACCGAAACAATCCTTCATTTATTCTGGCATCGTGACTGTGTTCATAGAGTATGGGAATACTGGTTCCATGATCTCCATATTGTGTTCACTGCACTGTCAATTCGGCAGATCATACTGAGTACACCACAGGACAGTGTCCTGCAGAAACATATGATATTACTTGTAAAGAAAAATTTACATAATTGCAGATACTGGGGACAACCCATCCCTCGAGAGAGCACAGCAATATATATATATATACAGAATTGGAGACATATAGAGCAAAACTTCGAGAACTCGGGAAGACTTCGTTGAAATAAGGGGCCCTCTGGCAGTCACTACAAATCAATGAGCATATACTCTAGACCCGTACATGATACCATTGGTGGTAGTACCCTTTTTTTTATCTAGCTATAGCGATTCCGCATATTAATTTTCTCCAATGTTGACGAAAATAACTGCTTATATTCTCGTGCATTATTATGACAGTGAATCCCCCTTAATTAATTTTATGTGTTGGGAGACTAACTATTGGCAACGAGAGCAAAATGTCCAGGTGAGCTATTTCTGCTTGTCTGCTCTCCTGGAGTGAAAGTCCGAGAGGCTGGAATTGCATGTTTATTCTATTTAATATATATATATATATATATATATATATTTCTGGCCTCATGAAATAAGGTAAGTAATTATATATAACAGAACTCAAAACGAATATCTTCTTCTGTCTCACGGACTTTCGTTTTTCGACCCGAGAGAAAGGAAAAACGTAATAAGAATTTGCCTTTGTTTGATGTGTATTAACAGCATATAAAAATATTGTCAGGGTTACAAAAAAAGTAATACATGTTGATGCAAAATTCAATTTGGTACATTGTGTGTCGTCCTTGTACATTGCTCTTGTTTAGCCATTTTTTGTTTTATATTTCTTTCCAGTTTCCGCAAATCATTATTGCTATTCCTACTATGGGAAAAAACCCTTGTCATGTGGGTAATGTATATGTGCTATGTATTGAATCACGACAACCGCTTAAAAAATTTATCCATTGTCATGTGGGTAATGTATGTGTGCTATGTGCTGAATCACGACAACGTCTTAAAAATAAATGCTCAGTGGTTATACCAGGGTTTACTGAAAAAAAGAGAGATTGTCTTGACAATCAATGTCTGCAAGTCCATTATCAGATGACAAATGCCTAAGAAAACGGAACTACATTGGGTTACAAGGTTAAATCAATCTTCAGCTACCTTTTGAACTGCCTTTCTATAAGAACTTCCTATCGTAGGAAGCGGAACTAAGACCAGAGTGACATCTACATAAAGGCACGTACACCTAAGATCTACCAACGAACGTTGACAGTATGCATATATAGCATCGGTGGAGCAGTATGTGAAGTCCAACCACTCACTTTCCAATAATCTCATCACACACGACCATCTGCCGATAAAGTGCAGATGATTTACACTTGGACAAGTATGGAACCCACATGAGACCCATGAATAGTCCAACGTGGACCATCAGCAGATGGTTTAGACTAGGACAAGTATGAAACCCACAGAACATCCGAGGATAGACCACGGACCATTAGTAGATTATTTAGACTAGAACAAGTATGAAACCCACAAAAAAAATTCGAGAACAGACCATGGCCCATTAGTGGATGATTTAGACTAGGACATGTATGAAGCCCACATATGGTCCAGTGGTTCAACGTGGACCATCAGTGGATGATTTCAATTTGGAAATGTGCGAAACTAAATTAATGACGGGCTCACGTGTGTAACTTGTGAACGAGGAAGATTCGTAATTAAATTACAGTCACAATTAGCACGTCAACGACACTAGCCTGGCATTCAACTTGGAGTAAAAAAAAACCTGGCAGTCATGTAGTCAATTTGCGCTCAAGTGCCCAAAACTAGGAAATTAAATATGATCTACAACGAGCACAGACGCTAATAAAGATGTCCAAAACCGGTTTCTTTTATTGGGCTTCCAGTCACCGTATGCCAGATTTGAGTCTTGATACACCGGGAGATGGAGAAGCTCAATGACAAGGACAGAATTCTTAAATTGGTGAAAATGAAATACAACATAATTCAAGTAATATTGCACGTATACCAGGTGGAATGGATTATAGTAAATTCGACATTCAGTATTTCGTACCACAGCATGAATTTCAATCATATATAAAAATATAAATTGAAATAAAAAGATGGTTGACTGCAAAAGAGAAGCGATCAATGTTTATTACGTAATAGCCTTTATATCACTGACCAGTAGTCTTTATACATATGAATTTCAATGTTATTTTCAGTCACGCTTTGCTTGTGATTGTTCATTTGACTGATCATATGTGATTTCTTCTCACTCAACACCTATTTTGACGATCTCCTTGACTTGGATGATCTCGACATAAGTGACGACGTGAACAACATCATCTTATGTTAGTTCTGGATTTGAAGGAGACCATCAACTCCAAAGTTAGGGACCAAGCGAATATCGTGTAAAGATATTCATGGTGTCCTTAAGGACAGTCACACTCAAACCCTGACTAACATGTCCACCCCGTATGGGCCTATACACCCATAGCCATGCAGTATAGGCCTATGGGCCTACCCAGGCCTCGGCGACTTTTTTCAAAAATTTCACCGATTCGCTCCGGGACACTTCCTATCGTGTTCTAAATGACGAGACGTGAAAAACAAATCCAAACAACCCTACCGCAAATGTATAGAAGTAGGTTTCCCAGGGGGACAAACATTGATCCTATACCCCCAGTATGGGACTATATGGGTCTATATCGTACTTTTTCAAAAATTTCACCGATTCGCTCCGGGACACTTCCTATCATGTTCTAAATGACGAGACGTGAAAAACGAGACCCCACAACCCTACCGCAAATGTATAGAAGTACGTTTCCCAGGGGGACAAACATTGATCCTATACCCCCAGTATGGGACTATATGGGGCTATATCGTACTTTTTCAAAAATTTCACCGATTCGCTGCGGGACACTTCCTATCATGTTCTAAATGACGAGACTAAGAAAACGAGACCCCACAACCTATATCGCAAATGTCGAGAAGTAGGTTTCCCAGGATGGTCCTATACCCCCCATACCCCATATAGGCATTTTCACGTAATTTAGGATAAAGTCCGTGTTCCGTATTTTTTCAGGAAAATTTTTACATACACCCACCCTGGAACTAGGGGGAGATAACTCTATTGATAGGCAAGCCCCGTTAAGCCCGGCGACCTATATACCCCCCATACCCCATATAGGCATTTTCCCAGGTTTTTCGATAAAGTCCGTGTTCCGTATTTTTTTTTTCAGGAAAAATTTTACATGCACCCACCCAGCCATCAAATACCCCTTCACCTAGGCTTCACTTTGATACCTCATACAACTCCATCGGACCATTATTGGCTCCCCTAGATACCAAAACGTCTATTTGCATACCCTTGGGCCACCGCGCATGCGCAGAATGCCGATATTTCAACCCCACACCCAGTCCATCAGATGCCCCTTCACGAATGCTTCACTTTGATACCTCATATGACCCCATCGGACCATTAGGGGCTTCCCTAGCTCCAAAACGCCTATTTGCATACCCTTGGGCCACCCCGTATGCGCAGAATGCCGATATGTCAACCCCACTCCCAGCCCATTAGATGCCCCTTCACATAAGCTTCACTTTGATACCTCACTCGACCCAATCGGACCATTTTATCTAGGGACTACTTTTTCTCCGCGGAAGCTTTTTTCCGCGACCGAATCACCGCCAAAACCGCTGCCAAACCGCATCACCGCGGATGAATACATCCTGAATACATCCCCTGCAGCAATTGGAACTCTCCTGTGGTGGAGGTAGCTTTTGGTCTTTCTGCCGGAACTATACTGCGCTTGACCTCTGTGACCTTGAAATGAGGTCGAAATGAGGTCAATGCGACCTGTAAAGGGTTTTATATACTACTTACCTTGACACTCTTTTCCATGCAGCAAACCAATACCAATACATGGTTTGCTCCTTCTATACAAATGATTACCTATTTCATCCTTAGGAGATATCACCTCATCCGACATGTTTGGTCAAGCCTTTTCGAAGGTTGATAATTTTATTAATTTCCTTTTTTTTTTAAATCAAATTCTGCAAATAAGAAACATGTCTTGTCAGTATCTATGGATATCTCCCTATAATCAATTCGCGAATATGTTTGTCATTAAGTCATTCGGAAGGTGATTTAAGTGCGAAATTTCAGGGTTAGTTCACTAAACAAGATCTGTGTGTATAAGAGAATCATGTCGAATTCTCGTTATTATCTTTTGGTACATCAAATTATTGCATTCGCGAAAATGACTTTCAAGTCAATATGAAAGGTATCTAAGTATCAAAATAAATTTAAAAAACTCTCAAGGAAATCAAGGTCCTAGCTTTTGACAACGAGGTCAAATAGATCGCTTTTATGGTCCGTATCTGCTAATAGATGACGTAATTTCATTCGTAAAACTGATTGACAAAGTAACGTAAATTGTGAAGTGTAGAACCAGTAAGTTCTAGCAGAAATGACTTGAGAGAATGATGTCAAATGCAACATGTTTCTGCCCATTGTCTGCTGATACACATAAATATTGATTTTACGGAAGTGATTAATGCAATTCTAAAGGGATTATGAGTGCGAAAGAGGACGAGAACATCAATACCAGCGAAGCAAGACCCTGGCTTGCGAGAATGAGGATAGAGGGACTGTGTTCCGAAAGAGGATCATTCGAAATAGCTATGTGCCAAATTTCATGCTTGTAACCGAAAGTACACAATATAACTGCACAACTATGATGTATTGTTCGCGCATAGGGTTGTCTGACTCATTAAATACTACATAGTCATTTATGTATTATAAAACCATTTGCGCATAAAGTCAGTTTTGAGTATTATCAATGAGTCGGTATAGCTAAGACATTAAGTGCAAGTCCAGGGATTGGAGGGTCATTGTTTCGATTCCCACAGAGGGTTAAGTTATTCTTCCTTTCAAAACATATTTCCATATATGCGAATTGCTTGGGGGTAAAGTTAAATATGTTTATTCGGTGAAAGTTGCTGAGTTGTTCCGCTTACTTCTGAAACGTAATTGTTGCGTTTGTTTTTATGATGCATGATCTATAATTTGATACCAAGTATTATTCAATGTTAATCATAATGATAAGGCGTTACTTGTTATGCTTCGTCACCAATTTGTGTTTTATCTAGATTGGGTAGATAAAATGATTACTAGAAGTAGTGAACTTATTTTTCTACTTTCTAAGACAGTCGCCTGTGACTGTATGCAAATTAGCTGAACCACTGACAAGGTTGCGGCTCATCTTCCTTGGTATATAAGAAATCCAAGGATCTTAAATTGTATATACATGTGCATACTGTTCAGTGAAAATGGTAATATCTGAAGACAGTGACTGATGTGACGACCGACAGCTTTTAAGCGACTGACGTAAGAGAATTGAAGTCTGAACGGAAATCAACGAAGCAATAATTCATTCCACCGAATATAGTTGCAAATGAATTCAAACGTGCCTGAAGACAGTGTTGTCATGTGAGGTTGAAAAGAAAGGTGTGGCAGAGATCACACTCTCTTAGCGCATGCGTATTTCAAAAAGTCACAAGAAGAAGAAGAACAAGAGGAATTTTCGATATCGGAAATTGAATTTCCGATATCGGGAATTGCAATTTCCGATATCGGAAATTCGGGGACAATTAAATTGTCACTGAATTTTCGATATCGGAAATTGCAACTCTAGGGTGCACTCCACACTTGCCACGGTTTCGTACAAAGTGGTGTCTCCCTAATTTTATAATAGGGAAGGTCGCCCGATTTTGACAACAAGGTAATTCTTCTTACCTTTCTACTAACTGATATCTATAGTATCACCCTGCTGGACGTAACCATTTCTCCAAACGAGGATATAATATTTGCTTGTTGATCGCACTCACTCGCCTCTACAGAGTTAATCGTGTCCGGAGTTGAATATCTGGCGGACCAAAATCCGCACTTTTTCGGGAAGCGAAAATGATTCCTTTATGGCCATAAAAGTTTACAAAAAACGAGTAGGTCGACCCCCTGTTTTTTTCGCCATTTTAATTTGTCCTTTGGACGGGAAACACTTTAACATACATAAAAAGAAAATCATTTCGTACATTTTCGCTGGGTTGCGGGTAGAATTTGACACATTTTCATATATTTTATGGAGTTTTTCAGAAAAGTTGAAGAAGGGTTACGGAGGATTGCACGTCTTTCCTTTTCAATTTCAATAGCTCACAAGTCTCCTGAAATAAGGGCACGAGTGTGCCCATTTATAAAATATATACTTTTACAAGGTTTTTGTTAAAGATTTTACATCTATTTATGGCCGAAGATCCGAACCCATGCCTGTTTTTAGTCGCACATCATTTAAGTGTGGAATGCACCCCTAGGTTTTGTTAAGCTTCCAGCTTTCATTTCAGATATCGGGAAATCGGTGACAATTTCCGATATCGGAAATTGAATTCCCGATATGGGAAATTCTATTTCCGATATCGAAAATTATCACTGAATTTCCGATATCGGAAATTCTAATTCCCGATATCGGAAATTCTATTTCCGATATCGGGAATTGCAATTTCCGATATCGGAAATTTGAATTCCCGATATCGGAAATTCGGAATAAAAAGCACTTTGGCTTGCCATATATATCCACTAAGATACAATCGATAACCTGTTGGAATATTTTCCCCAAAGATTAGATAAAACGTCTGACTTACAATTACCGGAAGGAATGAGCCACCGTTATGCTCCATCCTATAGCCACGAATGTATATGTAGAACAGCTTCATAATGGATCCTTGTACAGATTAAATATGCACAGTGATAGTTTGAGGGGAGAAGATTATATCCATAACTGTTAGTAACCGGCATTTAAGATTAACCAGACCTAACCTGTGTTTGAGTGATGTACTCTATAGCGAGAAAGGAAAGCTTCGAGACTATCACTACCCAGTGATTGGGCTTGAGGGATTTACCAAACGGGGACATCCATTTCGGAGGAAATCACTGCTATGGAATTTCATCCAGGAAGGTTTGTGAAAGTATATTAAAATTGTTAGGAATATTAAAATAAAGTATGTGGAAATAACAAATCGGAACTATATTTTTGAGCTGTTGGAATTTTACGCAGCTGTAGCGAAACTGAGAACAGACAGTTTTCAGATTCAACAAAATTATGAAACATCTGGAATCAACAGAAGAGAATATTCTGCAGTTTGAGAAATTACAACTGTGGAACCAGATTTCGGGAAGGTGAAAAATGTGGCAAGCTGCTTGACGGCAGAGAATCAGTACAAGCATTAAGACACCATTTAATTTATACACACAACGGAAAAAAATAATCTCAAAGAATGTCCATGTGAATAGGTTAGTTCTAGGAATTATGGAACTTCTAGAGAATTGTGACTAGAAATGAGATGAACAGTTCACGTAGTGAGAGAAAACTAAATCACCATGCAGGACACTCAGCAGTACAACCTTGAACAGCTGACACTGATCTTCAATAGAAAACTATAGTATAGTAATGTAATACTGATATCAGTATGTTGGATTGGGTCATTTTCCGTCCATCTGGCGGCAATAACTCGAACACGTGGGCTTTTGGTTTTCAAGTCGTTAGATTTGGACAATGTCCGGTCCCAATGTATTGTGAGTTTTGCTTCATGTTTAGACATGCCTGTCGTATTCATTGAATATGACCATGCTCGCATCACATCCATTGCATAACGTAGTCAGAAAACAATCACATGAGCGAAACACCCGAAACGATAACAAGGTGAACAACACAGGGTCGCAAGTAGTAGTATCTACCATTTACAGGTCACATTTTGACGAGTGCGCAGGTGTTTCTGCGCAGATTTGTGGAGGAAGTGTGGAGGGTCGGGGGATTCCCCAGTGGGGGTTTCCCAATGACGATCACGTGATCAAGGCATGTCTAGACTTGTTCTGGGTTGTACAGTTCTGCCACACGGAGGATGGGTACTAGTATTTCGCTGACGTCCTAGTAATAAACATAATCTATAGGTGTTGTGGCGGCTGATGTGGGTGGTGGTGGTGGGTTTATGATGGCGGCCTGGTGGTGGTGGGTGGTGGGTTTAAGATGGCGGCCTGGTGGTGGGTGGTGGATGGTGGGTTTAAGATGGCGGCTGTGGTGGGTGGTGGATGGTGGGTTTAAGATGGCGGCTGTGGTGGCTGGTGGATGGTGGGTTTAAGATGGCGGCTGTGGTGGGTGGTGGATGGTGGGTTTAAGATGGCGGCTGTGGTGGGTGGTGGATGGTGGGTTTAAGATGGCGGCTGTGGTGGGTGGTGGATGGTGGGTTTAAGATGGCGGCTGTGGTGGGTGGTGGATGGTGGGTTTAAGATGGCGGCCTGGTGGTGGTGGATGGTGGGTTTAAGATGGCGGCTGTGGTGGGTGGTGGATGGTGGGTTTAAGATGGCGGCTGTGGTGGGATGGTGGATGGTGGGTTTAAGATGGCGGCTGTGGTGGGTGGTGGATGGTGGGTTTAAGATGGCGGCTGTGGTGGGTGGTGGATGGTGGGTTTAAGATGGCGGATTGTAGAAAAACGTATAAAAGCAGGCGATTTTTAGGGGTGGGGTGTATTCATTGCACTACCCTGCGGAGCACTCTGACTGACCTGACCTGACCAGCCTGCCTGCCTGCCTGCCTGCCTGCTTCACCTCTAGCCAGCCAGCCAGCCTGCTTGCCTACCCGCTTGTATGAGACGAAAGCATGAGACGTGGAGAAGATTTTCCCTGGGACCCAGCAGTACCTCCGGTTGAAGTCTTGCCTGAAGACGAGCGTGTGAGGGAGACCCGCACTCTTACACCGGACTGCACCCTATTGTTGTATCCCAAACGTGTGGAGCTCATCGATGACGACAGTAGGTGTTGGTGTACGTCTGAACCAGCGCGTGTCTCTTTATCGCCGGAAGGCTGGACTACCTTGAAACGGGTGTTATTGGGTGACCTCGACGGTGATAGCATTCACCTGTGTGACGACGTCTACATTTTCCGCGGTCCCTATTTTGCTCGACTCCTCTGTCTCAAGCAAGGTGGTTTTACTCTGGACCCTGATCTATGGACAGCCTTGGAAAAAGTAATCCCCATGGTCGATGAAGTACTATCTCTATAGGAGCCACATAACCCATCAGAATACTGCGTATCACGGACTACACCCGTAGAGCTAGGCGCGCATGTGTGACCTGGTCTATAAAACACGTCCCTCGGCATCCCACACCTTCATTTCTACGGTTGCAGAGCCATGGCGGAGATCCAGCCCCATGCGACTCGCATTTTACAGCATGCCACCGTGGTGAATTCATTCACGGGTTACCGAGCAGTGGTCCGGTCCATGTTTGCAGATGGCGACGACAACGAGGGACGACGCCAGATCCTGAACGAGTTCACAGAAGCGGTCCTCCACAGAGTGCACTCGATGGAGAGGCGTGCCATCACTCACCACTACTGGACTATGCCAGCCATCCTTGATGCTCGGGCTATGGACCACGAGCGCTCACGCCGGAACCAGCGCCGGCTGGTTGGCCTAGTCATGGTCTGTGCCCTATTGACCCTGGCGCTGTGGTATTGACACTATAAATACCAGGGTCAGACAGAGTGTGTGTCATTCACCGTTCGACATTTGGAGCAAGCATGTCATCCGACCTACGAGCCATCCTGCCCCTTACACCCCAGGTGGGGTTACACGTCTATGAAGATAAAGTCACCCTCGTGGAAGACCGTGGAGATATTTGCTGGTCGCCCGCTGAGACCGTATCGAATACGGTGACGCTACACCGTGACGGCTGGACCAAATTCAAACGGGTGTTTAGCGGTGAGCTCGACGGAAACCTCATCCACATAGACAATGCCAACTACGTACACCGTGGACCCTTCTTCGCCCGTGTGGGACGTTACCAAGACCCTACGCGAGGCTTCACCCTAGACCCTGATCTGTGGTCAGCCTTGGAGGAAGTGGTGCCTATTGTGGACCAGCTGTTTACACCGGACGAGCGATCATCAGACCAGTTGGCGTGGGCTCGTGCTATTGAGGACGCGCTGGCTGAACCCCATGAGCAACTGTCTAGTCATGAACCCGACGACGACGAGGCTATAGACTATCCGGCTGAACTGAGTCAACACAACGGTGGTAGAAACTTGTTATAAATAAACCATACTCTCCGGGTCCATCATCATTGTGTCACCATGAAGCGCTGGGAGAAGGTGTTGGATAACTTATACTACAGTCCCGACAGTCCGGCGGCCTAAAGTGCATTGTCGGCTCTCTATCGAGCGGCCAAACCCCAGGGGATACAACGTGCCCAAGTCCGAGATTGGTTAAGAAAACAAGACACCTATACCTTACATCGATCTGTCCGTCGCCATTTTCTACGGAACCGGGTCATCGTGGGAGGAAACGATGCCCAGCGGCAAGCGGATTTGGTCGATATGAGCGCCTTTGCCAAACACAACGATGGGAATCGGTATATCTATATATATAGACCCCAACACGTCTATTTCCATACCCTTGGTCTACCGCGCATGCGCAGAATGACGATATTTCAACCCCACACCCAGCCCGTCGGATGCGCCTTCACGAATGCTTCACATTGATACCTCATACGACCCAGTAGGGGCTCCCCTAGACCCCACAACGTCTATTTCCATACCCTTGGTCTACCGCGCATGCGCAGAATGACCATATTCCAACCCCACACCCAGCCCATCGGATGCCCCCTCACATAGGCTTCACATTGATACCTCACTCGACCCCATCGGTCCATTAGTGGCTCCCCTAGATCCCAAAACGGCTATTTCCATACCCTTGGTCTATCGCGCATGCACAGAATGACCATATTCCAACCCCACACCCAGCCCATCGGATGCCCCTCACATAGGCTTCACATTGATACCTCACTTGACTCCATCGGACCACTAGGGGCTCCCATAGACCCCAAAACGTCTATTTCCATACACTTGGTCTACCGCGCATGCGCAGAATGACGATATTTCAACCCCACACCCATCCCATCGGATGCCACTTCACGAATGCTTCACATTGATACCTCATACGACCCAATCGGTACACTAGGGACCCCTCTCGCCCCCTTTGGGGATCTCCGTGTCTCTTCGGGCACCTCCGTGTCTCTTCGGTGATCTCCGTAACATCTTCGCAACATTGTAGCGAACGTGCAACAATGTTGCAATTCGGGGAGCCAGGTGTTCGGCACGTGACAACCCCAAGCAGACGACAGCGAAATTCTGGCGGGAAATGCAACATTGTAGCGGAAAGTGACCGAAGAGACTCGGAAGTGAACGACATTGTGGGGAAAACCCCACAGACAGGTCAGTACATGTTCTGAAGATGGCGGACCTCACCGAAAAGACACGGAGGTGAACGACATTGTGGAAAAACCCCCACAGACAGGTCAGTACATATCCTATCATGTTCACAGGTCACTCTCCATTCACCCAGACCGGAAGTGACGTCATACGGGACTGGTGGCGCCCCCTGGCAGAAAAAGGGGAACCAAGAGTTACCTCCCTGGAAAAGTTGCGCTGAAATCAGTAGACCCTACTACTTACACCCACATCACATCACAGATGCAAATGTGAGTTTTCTCTATAGTCGATATCTTAATCCATTTCCACCACAAAAAATATGATATGGAGACGCTTTTTTTTCTCCACGCCATAGAACCAAGTCTTGTCTCTTCCCTTAACAAGTTTCAAAGAAAAGCAAACCATTTTCACCCCACAGCACGTGATCTGGTCTCTTCTATACACCCATACCACAGATGCAAATATGAGCTATCTCTTGAAAAATGGTCGATTTCTTAATCCATTTCCACCACATAAAATATGATATGGAGACGCTTTCTTTTCTCCACGCCGTTGAAGCAAGTCTTGTCTCTTCCCCGTATAAGTCCCAAAGAAAAGCAAACCATTTTCAACCCACAGCACGTGATCTGGTCTCTTTCTATACACCCACATCACAGATGCAAATAAGTAGTATACCAAGGCTATTTAAGGGAACATTTGGACGAGTGCGCAGGTGTTTTTGCGCAGGTATGACGTCACTTGCGGTCTGCGTGCGGAGGTCATGGGGAGGTGTGCACAGGAATGTTCTGCGCAACTATGACGTCACTTTCGGTCTGCGTGAATCGGGCGTGACCTTGGGAATGTATTCCTCCGCGGTGATGCGGTCTGGAGGTGATGCGGTCTGCCTCCGCGGGCAGAAAGTAGTCCCAAATACGAGGGTTTTCCTGAGAATGTTCGGCAATCTACAGAGATTGAGTCGAGTGAGGTGTCAAAGTGAAGCGCTCCTCCAGGGTCATCCAGTCATGGGTGGGTGCATGTAAAATTAGGATTTGTCCCGAAAATATAAAAAGCGGAACACGGACTTTACCCCTACAAGAGGGAAAACTCCTATCAACCCTATCCCGAAGGGCTAATATCGGTCCCGGGCTTACCGGAGCCTGCTGAGAGAGGTAGGGCGGGGGAATGGGTGTATGTAAATTTAGGATTTGTCCCAAAAATATAAAAAGCTGAACACGGACTTTACCCCTACAATATAGGAAAGCCCCTATCAACCCTATCCCAAAGGGCTAATATCAGTCCCCAGGCTTATTGGGTTCTGCTTATCAAGTCAATCGGGTGGGTGCATGTAAAATGAGGATTTGTCCCCGAAAATATAAAAAGCGGAACACGGACTTTACCCTAAAATAGGGGAAAACTCTTATCAACCCTATCCAAAGGGCGAATATCGGTCCCCCGAGCTTATCGGAGCCGGCTGAGAGAGGCAGGATGGGTACATGTAAATTGAGGATTTGTCCCCCGAAAATATAAAAAGCGGAACACGGAGAAAACTCCTATCAACCCTGTCTAGTGAGGGCTAGTATCGGTCTCCGGGCTTATCGGGGCCTGCCTATCAAATCATGGGTGGGTGCATGTAAAATTAGGGTACTCATCTTACATCCGGGGTTTTTCCATGTAGGTTGCTGCGCAGGTCACGTGGTTTTGTGGGTCTGCGCAAGTGTGTGACGTCACTTCCGGTTTTCAGAATGACCAAAAAAAAGTACCTCCGAACACAGCAGCGTTTCAATTTTTCCTAAGACCTTAGACATATGGCCCGGATTTTCCATCCGGGTTTTCCTGGGCCCGGTCCGGCCCGGCCCGGCCCGGCCCGGCCGCAGCGCGCGCGTTATCCGGCCGCACGCGCGCTCGCGCGTGTTATCCGGAAGTGCGCGGGTGAATTTCTGGTCAAAAGGTCAATGGTCAAAGGTCTAAGGTCCCCCTTCTGGCAATGTTCGGCCCTCTACGGGCCAATAGATAGCCTTTATCCGCCCTCCCGAAGCATGAAATGCACAGGGTCCCCGACAATATCGCCAGAACTATGCCCATGTTAAATGGCCAGTGGGGAAGCCTCATTTTCACCCAGAATCGTATTGGCACGGAAAAATACATGAAACCCTGGAACTTATAGTAATAAACATAATCTATAGGTGTTGGACGAGTCTCCACTCGCCATCTTCCTGGTCTTTACCCGCACCTCGTACCTCTATAGTTTTTTCACTCCACCTGTTGCTCTTGTAACCTGTAGCTTCTCGTTGACATTTTTGTGCCGGAATGCCCGCTCTTAACCTAGACCAAAACATGTACTTGGTCTGTGAGCTGAATTCATTGACTCTCTATTTTACTGCAGTGCTCTTGCATTGTTTTCTAGATATTGATTGGTTACATTTGACCCCATCCTAGTCCACTGATTGGCTATTTTCTCAACGGTGTTCAAGGCCAGTTTGACTGAATCCCACATGTCCGTTATAACCCCAAGACAGGGTTTTCTTGGTGAGATCTCATTTTGTTTTTTATTCAACAATAAATAACAACAACAACGTGAGAACAACCACGTGAAAACTGAAGCCCAGAACACGCGGCTTGTACATTGAAATCGATAGAAATTAAGTCCAGAACAGGGGGCTTGTACATTGAAATCGATAGAACTTAAGCCCAGAACAGGGAGCTTTACGTGAAAAAACTTAAGCCCAGAACGGGGCTTGTACATTGGAATGATGGGCGACCCAGTCATATACGAGTACATCTCGGTCCTCGGCCTTGGGGTACTTGTCAAACATCTGTACGATGGTAGATAAGGTTCTTCCCCGCATCGAATGTACAGGTAAAACAAGCAATATTGTCCGCGTACGCTACTGGTCAGGCTTTGCAACGTTTGACTGTTCCAACACCACGTCTCTCTGCCTTGATCCATGAAGTCCGTTAAATCGGGATGGAGGGGTGGCAGGTCGTACGGGTCAAAGTATTCGCTCTGCTGTTCTGTCAAGTAAACGGCCACCCAGTGTTGACCGGGCCGATCCATCGGGTACGTGTTGAGAACGTAAGCAGCAGGATACACACGGTCTAATGGGAACACATCTCGGGCGAACACCCGATGAAAGACCATACGTGTCCCTGGGTCATTCTCCAGCACGGTGGTAATCTGGTCTGTATCCATGTTAGGTGGCAAAGTCACACAGGACGTTGCGCGCATTGTCCACTTGAATGATGTTGTCAAATTCGGCGTAGCAGATCACATTGACGGTGCTCCGGAGGGCTCATGCAAAGTGGACTTCCAAACGTAAGTTGCCTTGCTTGGCCGTGGCCAGCTGATGGTCGTTCTCTAAGGTGGGGGGTCAGATCGAAACAGAACAACGTGTATCCGTTCGCGTAGTCCTCCCGACTGATCATATTCCCTTGTCCTGGTTGATTTGACCGGTGGCTGTAACAGGCTCTGGTAGGCTCGAATGAAATTCCCGGGCCGAAATTTGGGTGTTAAAGCCGTGATTGGAACCTGTTGTCCGTCTACATGCAGGGCCACAAAATTGATGCCGAAATGTTTAAAGTCAAACGGATTTTCTGGGTAGGCTCCGCTGAAACTGGTATTGTCCACACAGACCAGGAACAATCATTTGAGTAGTTCCGCCAGGAACAGGTTTTCTTTTTTGGCGCTCATATTTCCAGCAGGCGCAGAGAACACTTTTGTTTGCCCACGTCGGATAGGGTACTGGGCTGGTTTTGTTTCCAAGGCTTTGAGGTGTTCCAATTGAACGGCTGGATTCGGTTTCACTTTCCGGACATACAGGACTGCGCCTTGGATGACGATCTTATAGTCGGCTACATGCCGATCTACGCCAGTGGCCTTCAAGGTGAAGGTCGGAGGCGCCCGTATCAGTCGGATTTTGATGGGGATCTTGTTCAAGAGGTACATTGCATGAAGAGGTCTGCGTGCAGTCGACCCATGAGATCCACCGAGGCGCCGTTCGCGGTGAAAGCCTTCCGTTTGTTATATCCCGCATTGTCCACTGTGCCCACGTGCTCGGCTGTGTCCTGGTAGAATAAAGCGGCTGTCAGCTGAGATTTTTTAGCCTCTCGTCCATACGACAACAGCGTCTCGATGTAGGCTCGATAGGGGTACGTGTTGGTCGAGTCACTGATGAGTTTGTCCCTGAGAAAAATATCCGCCTGTTGAAACATAGAGTGCAGCCAGAGATTCGTCGAGCCCACCGTGGCATTGTCGACGAATCTGGAGCCATCCCCATTGGCGACCTTGGCTTTCACATATAGTACGTATGGGCTAAATCCACATAGGTCGTATCTGCATTACTAATGGTGAACTCGATGGGCCCTGTTTCGTTGATGCTGGAGAGCGGGAGATGCTCCACCCATAATCCTTGTTCGGCACTGGTCTGTGTGGGCGGGACGGTCGGCAAATCAAATTCACTGTTGGTGGAGGGGAAGGACTGTGTGGATATGTTTTAAGAAAAGATGTGCGTCGTCGCTGGGTCTGTCGTCGACTGGTGCGTGGTCTCGGTGATGCAGGTATTTTATTCCCTAAGGTGCGTTGTGCTTTGGCGACCAACACACCTCCTGCTTCTTGTGCCCGTCGTTTCAGTGCTTCTTTGGGTGTCGTACCCCTCAAGACATCACCGGCCACTTGCAGTCCACTGCGTACCTCTTGTTTGCCGATTGCTTTTACCCCACGCGTCACCGATGGTAAGAACGTTTTAACGATACTCCCGAGTATGTTCCCCAGCCCGTGTCCTCGTTGCATGCGTGCACCGTTAAAGACTGGAAGGCCACCCCCGGCCTGTTGGGCATAATAGTTCATATAGCTGCGTGTATCGCACTCGTAAGGTACTTTCATTATACAAAGTGGGGAGAACGTGCTTGTCGGAAATGAAGTGTCAGCACCACTTCCCCTCGTTGGAATGCGACCGCTCGTCCTGTGTCATCTCTTATATCCACCGTGATAGTGTTGATGTCGGTTTGTCGTACGGGCAGGTAGAGCATGTGGGTGAAACTGTGGGTGACTTGATCTCCATACAGCTTTTTAATGGGACCACCCGTAACAGAGGTGTGTTTATATCGCCCACGATGTGGTTGTCGACCACATAGTCCGTTATAGTCCGTAAATACCCGACTTCATATCCATCGGGATCTGGCCATGGTCCTCAGATGGACCCGTGTAGGTCAGGTTGAGCGAGACCCAGCATTTTCTCTAGGATAGGACTCAGTACGACACTCACGTTAGCGGTGAGGATGATCTGTGCCTTGTCGTTGTGTGCGTTGTAATCGAAGTCCATGTGATTCTTGAAGGGAAAGGTTTTTATGGGTTTTGAAGTATTCGTGACCTCCCGTAGAGGCTTATAATGCAACAATCTTGTCAGCCCCTGTATGAACTCCTTGGGGGTATCGTATTGGCCTTGGGGGAGAGTGAGTCGGGTGTATTTCCCTTCGTGTGTCAACTCGCACCACACTTCATTGGCTCGCACGTTGTACCACGAATAAGGGTATTGGATATCCATGAGTCCACATTCCCATCGTCCAGGTAAATGCAACGGTTGCGGTAACTGGGTCACGTACTTGGCCAAGGTGTTGTCAGGAAACACATAGAGCGAACTGTTACTGAGGCAAAACATGGCGACTGAGCTTTCCTGCTGCTGCTGTTGGTTTTAATATTTGTCCCAACCCTTGGGTGCTTGTTCCTGGTGTCGTGTTCGTCGTTGGATGCTACGTGTCTTGTGATATGGGTGAATAGAAGAGACCAAGTCACGTGTTGTGGGGTGAAAATGGTTTGATTTTCTTTGAAACTTATTTGGGGAAGTATCAAGATTTGGTTCGAGGGCGTGGAGAAAAAAAGCGTCTCCATATCATATTTTTATGTGATGAAAATGGAAATCGACTATTTTCAAGAGATAGCTCATATTTCCATCTGTGATATGGGTGTATAGAATAGACCAGGTCACGTGCTGTGGGGTGAAAATGGTTTGCCTTTCTTTGAAACTTATTCGGAGAAGAGACAAGACTTCGTTCTACGGCGTGGAGAAAAAAAAACGTCTCCATATCATATTTTTGTGTGATGGAAATAGATTAACAAATCGAACATTTTTCAAGAGATAGCTCATATTTGCATCTGCGATATGGGTGTATAGAAGAGACCAGGTCACGTGCTGTAGGGTGAAAATGGTTTGCTTTTCTTTGAAACTTATTCGGAGAAGAGACAACACTTTGTTCTACGGCGTGGAGAAAAAAAGCGTCTCCATATCATATTTTTATGTGGTGGAAATGGATTAAGAAATCGACCATTTTTCAAGAGATTTCTCATATTTGCATCTGTGATATGGGTTATAGAAGAGACCAGGTCACGTGCTGTGGGGTGAAAATGGTTTGCTTTTCTTCGAAAGGTATTCGGAGAAGAGACAAGACTTCGTTCTACGGCGTGGAGAAAAAAAGCGCCTCCATACATACCATAACTTTATGTGATGGAAATGGATTAAAAAATCGACCATTTTTCAAGAGTTAACTCATATTTGCATCTGCGATATGGGTTATAGAAGAGACCAGGTCACGTGCTGTGGGGTGAAAATGGTTTGCTTTTCTTCGAAACGTATTCGGAGAAGAGACAAGACTTCGTTCTACGGCGTGTAGAAAAAAGCGTCTCCATATCATATTTTTATGTTGTGGAAATGGATTAAGAAATCGTCTATTTTTCAAGAGATAGCTCATATTTGCATATGTCGATGTATAGAAAAGACCAGATCACGTGCTGTGGGATGAATATGGTTTGCTTTTCGTTGAAACTTATTTGCGGAAGAGTCAAGATTTGGTTCTACGGCGTGGAGAAAAAAAGCGTCTCCATATCATATTTTTATGTGGTGGAAATGGATTAAGAAATCGACCATTTTTCAAGAGATAGCTCATATTTGTATATGTGATATGGGTGTATAGAAGAGACCAGGTCACGTGCTGTGAGGTGAAAATGGTTTGCGTTTCTTTGAAACTTATTCGGAGAAGAGACAACACTTTGTTCTACGGCGTGGAGAAAAAAAGCGTCTCCATATCATATTTTTATATGGTGGAAATGGATTAAGAAATCGACCATTTTCCAGAGATTCCTCATATTTGCATCTGTGATATGGGTGTATAGAATAGACCAGGTCACGTGCTGTTGAGGGAAAATGGTTTGATTTTCTTTGAAACGTATTCGGAGAAGTGACAAGACATCGTTCTACGGCGTGGAGAAAAAAAGCGTCTCCATATCATATTTTTATGTGGTGGAAATGGATTAAGAAATCGACTATTTTTCAAGAGATAGCTCATATTTGCATCTGTGATATGGGTGTATAGAAGAGAACAGGTCACGTGCTGTGGGGGATAATGGTTTGCGTTTCTTTGAAACTTATACGGAGAAGAGACAAGACTTCGTTCTACGGAGGGAGAAAAAAGGGTCTCCATATATTTTTATGTGGTGGAAATGGATTAAGAAATCGTCTATTTTTCAAGAGATTGCTCATATTTGCATCTGTGATATGGGTGTTTAGAAGAGACCAGGTCACGTGCTGTTGGGTGAAAATGGTTTGCTTTTCTTTGAAACTTTTTTCTGGGAAGAGACAAGACTTGGTTCTACGGCGTAGAGAAAGAAAGCGACCAGGTCACGTGCTGTGGGGTGAAAATGGTTTGTATTTCTTTGAAACTTATTTGGAGAAGAGACAAGACTTCGTTCTACGGCGTGGAAAAAAAAGCATCTCCATATCATATATTTATGTGGTGGAAATGGATTAAGAAATCGACAATTTTTCAAGAGATAACTCATATTTGCATCTGTGATATGGGTGTATAGAATAGACCAGGGCACGTGCTGTGGGGTGAAAATGGTTTGCTTTTCTTTGAAACTTATTCGCAGAAGAGACAAGACTTGGTTCTACGGCGTGGAGAATAAAAAATGTCTCCATATCATATTTTTGTGTGATGGAAATAGATTAATAAATCAAACATTTTTCAAGAGATAGCTCATATTTGGCTCTGCGATATGGGTGTATAGAAGAGACCAGGTCACGGGCTGTAGGGTGAAAATGGTTTGCCTTTCTTTGAAACTTATTCGGAGAAGAGACAACACTTTGTTCTACGGCGTGGAGATAAAAAGCGTCTCCATATCATATTTTTATGTGGTGGAAATGGATTAAGAAATCGACCATTTTTCAAGAGATTTCTCATATTTGCATCTGTGATATGGGTTATAGAAGACACCAGGTCACGTGCTGTGGGGTGAAAATGGTTTGCTTTTCTTCGAAACCTATTCGGAGAAGAGACAAGACTTCGTTCTACGGCGTGGAGAAAAAAAGCGCCTCCATACACACCATAACTTTATGTGATGGAAATGGATTAAGAAATCGACCATTTTTCAAGAGATAACTCATATTTGCATCTGCGATATGGGTTATAGAAGAGACCAGGTCACATGCTGTGGGGTGAAAATGGTTTGCTTTCAGCTGAGCATGTTCAAGGAGAAAGGACAAGACTTCAAAGCGTTCACAGTTGGAAAAGAAGCGTCTCCGCTATCATATTTATGTGGTGATGGTTAGAAAATCGACCATTTTTCAAGAGATAGCTCATATTTTTTCATGATGTAGTTTGTATAGAAGGGACCAGGTCACGTGCTGTGAAGGTGAAATGGTTTTTTCTTTTTGAGAAACTTTTGTTCGGGGAGAGGGCAAGACTTGGTTCCATGCGTGGAAAAATTATTGCTGCATTGTGATATTATTATTTTTCAAGAGATAGCTCATATTTGCATCTGTGATATGGGTGTATAGAAGAGACCAGCCCAGCTGCTGTGGAGTGAAAATGGTTTGCTTTTCTTTGAAACTTATTCGGAGAAGAGACAATACTTCGTTCTAAGGCGTGGAGTAAAAAATTTCTCCATATCATATCTTTATGTGGTGGAAACGGATTAAGAAATCGACCATTTTACAGGAGATAGCTCATATTTTCAGCTGTGATATGGGTGTATAGAAGAGACCAGGTCACGTGCTGTGGGGTGAAAATGGTTTGCTTTTTTTTGAAACTTATTCGGGGAAGAGACAAGACTTGGTTCTACGGCGTGGAGAAAATAAGCGCCTCCATGCATACCATAACTTTATGTGATGGAAATGGATTAAGAAATCGACCATTTTTCAAGAGATAACTCATATTTGCATCTGCGATATGGGTTATAGAAGAGACCAGGTCACGTGCTGTGGGGTGAAAATGGTTTGCTTTTCTTCGAAACGTTTTCGGACAAGAGACAAGATTTCGTTCTACGGCGTGGAGAAAAAATGCGTCTCCATATCATATTTTGATGTGGTGGAAATGGATGAAGAAATCGACCATTTTTCAAGAGATAGCTCATATTTGCATCTGTGATATGGGTGTATAGAAGAGACCAGGTCACGTGCTGTGGGGTGAAAATGGTTTGCTTTTCTTCGAAACGTTTTCGGAGAAGAGACAAGACTTCGTTCTACGGCGTGGAGAAAAAATGCGTCTCCATTTCATATTTTTATGTGGTGGAAATGGATGAAGAAATCGACCATTTTTCAAGAGATAGCGCATATTTGCATCTGTGACGTGGTTGTATAGAAGACGCCAGATCACGTGCTGTAGGGTAAAAATGGTTTGCTTTTCTTTGCAACTGATTCGGGGAAGAGACAAGACCTGGTTCTACGTCGCAGAGAAAAAAAGGAGTCTCCATATCATACTTTTATGTGGTGAAAATGGATTAAGAAATCGACAATTTTTCAAGAGATAGCTCATATTTGCATCTGTGATATGGGTGTATAGAAAAGACCAGGTCACGTGCTGTGGGATGAAAATGGTTTTCTTTTCTTTAAAACTTATTCGGAGAAGAGACAAGACTTGGTTCTACGTAGTGGAGAAAAAAAGCGTCTCCATATCATATTTTTATGAGATGGAACTGGTTTAAGAAATCGACCATTTTTCAAGAGATAGCTCATATTTGCATCTGTGAAGTGGGTGTATAGAAGAGGCAAGATCACGTGCTGTATGTTGAAAATGGTTTTCTTTTCTTTAAAACTTATTCGGAGAAGAGACAAGACTTGGTTCTACGTAGTGGAGAAAAAAGGCGTATCCATATCATATTTTTATGTGGTGGAAATGGATTAAGAAATCGACCATTTTTCAAGAGATAGCTCATATTTGCATATGTGGATGTATAGAAAAGACCAGATCTCGTGCTGCGGGGCGAATATGGTTTGCTTTTCGTTGAAACTTATTCGGAGAAGAGACGAGACTTCGTTCTACGGCGTGGAGAAAAAAAGCGCCTCCATACATACCATAACTTTATGTGATGGAAATGGATTAAAAAATCGACCATTTTTCAAGAGTTAACTCATATTTGCATCTGCGATATGGGTTATAGAAGAGACCAGGTCACGTGCTGTGGGGTGAAAATGGTTTGCTTTTCTTCGAAACGTATTCGGAGAAGAGACAAGACTTCGTTCTACGGCGTGTAGAAAAAAGCGTCTCCATATCATATTTTTATGTTGTGGAAATGGATTAAGAAATCGTCTATTTTTCAAGAGATAGCTCATATTTGCATATGTCGATGTATAGAAAAGACCAGATCACGTGCTGTGGGGTGAATATGGTTTGCTTTTCGTTGAAACTTATTTGGGGAAGAGTCAAGATTTGGTTCTACGGCGTGGAGAAAAAAAGCGTCTCCATATCATATTTTTATGTGGTGGAAATGGATTAAGAAATCGGCCATTTTTCAAGAGATAGCTCATATTGGTATATGTGATATGGGTGTATAGAAGAGACCAGGTCACGTGCTGTGAGGTGAAAATGGTTTGCGTTTCTTTGAAACTTATTCGGAGAAGAGACAACACTTTGTTCTACGGCGTGGAGAAAAAAAGCGTCTCCATATCATATTTTTATATGGTGGAAATGGATTAAGAAATCGACCATTTTCCAGAGATTCCTCATATTTGCATCTGTGATATGGGTGTATAGAATAGACCAGGTCACGTGCTGTGGAGGGAAAATGGTTTGATTTTCTTTGAAACGTATTCGGAGAAGTGAAAAGACATCGTTCTACGGCGTGGAGAAAAAAAGCGTCTCCATATCATATTTTTATGTGGTGGAAATGGATTAAGAAATCGACTATTTTTCAAGAGATAGCTCATATTTGCATCTGTGATATGGGTGTATAGAAGAGAACAGGTCACGTGCTGTGGGGGATAATGGTTTGCGTTTCTTTGAAACTTATACGGAGAAGAGACAAGACTTCATATATTTTTATGTGGTGGAAATGGATTAAGAAATCGTCTATTTTTCAAGAGATTGCTCATATTTGCATCTGTGATATGGGTGTTTAGAAGAGACCAGGTCACGTGCTGTTGGGTGAAAATGGTTTGCTTTTCTTTGAAACTTTTTTCTGGGAAGAGACAAGACTTGGTTCTACGGCGTAGAGAAAGAAAGCGACCAGGTCACGTGCTGTGGGGTGAAAATGGTTTGTATTTCTTTGAAACTTATTTGGAGAAGAGACAAGACTTCGTTCTACGGCGTGGAAAAAAAAGCATCTCCATATCATATATTTATGTGGTGGAAATGGATTAAGAAATCGACAATTTTTCAAGAGATAACTCATATTTGCATCTGTGATATGGGTGTATAGAATAGACCAGGGCACGTGCTGTGGGGTGAAAATGGTTTGCCTTTCTTTGAAACTTATTCGCAGAAGAGACAAGACTTGGTTCTACGGCGTGGAGAATAAAAAATGTCTCCATATCATATTTTTGTGTGATGGAAATAGATTAATAAATCAAACATTTTTCAAGAGATAGCTCATATTTGCCTCTGCGATATGGGTGTATAGAAGAGACCAGGTCACGGGCTGTAGGGTGAAAATGGTTTGCTTTTCTTTGAAACTTATTCGGAGAAGAGACAACACTTTGTTCTACGGCGTGGAGAAAAAAATCGTCTCCATATCATATTTTTATGTGGTGGAAATGGATTAAGAAATGGACCATTTTTCAAGAGATTTCTCATATTTGCATCTGTGATATGGGTTATAGAAGACACCAGGTCACGTGCTGTGGGGTGAAAATGGTTTGCTTTTCTTCGAAACCTATTCGGAGAAGAGACAAGACTTCGTTCTACGGCGTGGAGAAAAAAAGCGCCTCCATACATACCATAACTTTATGTGATGGAAATGGATTAAGAAATCGACCATTTTTCAAGAGATAACTCATATTTGCATCTGCGATATGGGTTATAGAAGAGACCAGGTCACATGCTGTGGGGTGAAAATGGTTTGCTTTTCTTCGAAACGTATTCGGAGAAGAGACAAGACTTCGTTCTACGGCGTGGAGAAAAAAGCGTCTCCATATCATATTTTTATGTGGTGGAAATGGATTAAGAAATCGACCATTTTTCAAGAGATAGCTCATATTTGCATCTGTGATATGGGTGTATAGAAGAGACCAGGTCACGTGCTGTGAGGTGAAAATGGTTTGCTTTTCTTTGAAACTTGTTCGGGGAAGAGACAAGACTTGGTTCTACGGCGTGGAGAAAAAAAGCGTCTCTATATCATATTTCTGTGCGGTGGAAATGGTTTAAGAAATCGTCCATTTTTCAAGAGATAGCTCATATTTGCATCTGTGATATGGGTGTATAGAAGAGACCAGCCCAGCTGCTGTGGAGTGGAAATGGTTTGCTTTTCTTTGAAACTTATTCGGAGAAGAGACAATACTTCGTTCTACGGCGTGGAGAAAAAAAGCGTCTCCATATCATATTTTTATGTGGTGGAAACGGATTAAGAAATCGACCATTTTACAGGAGATAGCTCATATTTTCAGCTGTGATATGGGTGTATAGAAGAGACCAGGTCACGTGCTGTGGGGTGAAAATGGTTTGCTTTTTTTTGAAACTTATTCGGGGAAGAGACAAGACTTGGTTCTACGGCGTGGAGAAAATAAGCGCCTCCATGCATTCCATAACTTTATGTGATGGAAATGGATTAAGAAATCGACCATTTTTCAAGAGATAACTCATATTTGCATCTGCGATATGGGTTATAGAAGAGACCAGGTCACGTGCTGTGGGGTGAAAATGGTTTGCTTTTCTTCGAAACGTTTTCGGACAAGAGACAAGATTTCGTTCTACGGCGTGGAGAAAAAATGCGTCTCCATATCATATTTTTATGTGGTGGAAATGGATGAAGAAATCGACCATTTTTCAAGAGATAGCTCATATTTGCATCTGTGATATGGGTGTATAGAAGAGACCAGGTCACGTGCTGTGGGGTGAAAATGGTTTGCTTTTCTTTGAAACTTTTTCGGAGAAGAGACAAGACTTCGTTCTACGTCGCAGAGAAAAAAAGGAGTCTCCATATCATGCTTTTATGTGGTGAAAATGGATTAAGAAATCGACAATTTTTCAAGAGATAGCGCATATTTGCATCTGTGATATGGGTGTATAGAAAAGACCAGGTCACGTGCTGTGGGATGAAAATGGTTTGCTTTTCTTTGCAACTGATTCGGAGAAGAGACAAGACTTGGTTCTACGTAGTGGAGAAAAAAAGCGTCTCCATATCATATTTTTATGAGATGGAACTGGTTTAAGAAATCGACCATTTTTCAAGAGATAGCTCATATTTGCATCTGTGAAGTGGGTGTATAGAAGAGGCAAGATCACGTGCTGTATGTTGAAAATGGTTTTCTTTTCTTTAAAACTTATTCGGAGAAGAGACAAGACTTGGTTCTACGTAGTGGAGAAAAAAGGCGTATCCATATCATATTTTTATGTGGTGGAAATGGATTAAGAAATCGACCATTTTTCAAGAGATAGCTCATATTTGCATATGTGGATGTATAGAAAAGACCAGATCTCGTGCTGCGGGGCGAATATGGTTTGCTTTTCGTTGAAACTTATTCGGAGAAGAGACGAGACTTCGTTCTACGGCGTGGAGAAAAAAAATGTCTGCATATCATATTTTTATGTGGTGGAAATGGATTAAGAAATCGACCATTTTTCAAGAGATAGCTCATATTTTCATCTTTGATATGGGGATATAGAAGAGACCAGGTCACGATCTGTGTTGTGAAAATGGTTTGATTTTCTTCGAAACTTATTCGGAGAAGAGACAAGACTTCGTTCTACGGCTTGGAGAAAAAAGCGTCTCCATGTCATATTTTTATGTGGTGGAAATGGATTAAGAAATCTACCATTTTTCAAGATATTGCTCATATTTGCATCTGTGATATGGGCGTATAGAAGAGACCAGGTCACGTGCTGTGGGGTGAAAATGGTTTGCTATTCTTTGAAGCTTATTCGGGGAAGAGATAAGACTTGGCTCTACGGCGTGGAGAAAAAAAGCGTCTCCATGTCATATTTTTGTGTGGTGGAAGTGGAAATCGACCATTTTTCAAGAGATAGCTCATATTTGCATTTGTGATACGGGTGTATAGAAGAGAACAGGTCACGTGCTGTATGGTGAAAATGGTTTGCTATTCTTTGAAGCTTATTCGGGGAAGATTCAAGATTTGGTTCTACGGCGTGGAGAATAAAAGCGTCTCCATATCATATTTTTATGTGGTGGAAATGGATTAAGAAATCTACCATTTTTCAAGAGATAGCTCATATTTGCATCTGTGATATGGATGTATAGAAGAGACCAGGTCACGTGCTGTGGGGTGAAAATGGTTTGCTTTTCTTTAAAACTTATTCGGAGAAGAGACAAGACTTGGTTCTGCGTAGTGGAGAAAAAAAGCGTCTCCATATCATATTTTTATGAGATGGAACTGGTTTAAGAAATCGACCATTTTTCAAGAGATAGCTCATATTTGCATCTGTGAAGTGGGGGTATAGAAGAGGCCAGATCACGTGCTGTATGGTGAAAATGGTTTGCTTTTCTTTAAAACTTATTCGGGGAAGAGACAAGACCTGGTTCCACGGCGCGGAGAAAAAAGGCGTATCCATATCATATTTTTATGTGGTGCAAATGGATTAAGAAATCGACCATTTTTCAAGCGATAGCTCATATTTGCATATGTGGATGTATAGAAAAGACCAGATCTCGTGCTGCGGGGCGAATATGGTTTGCTTTTCGTTGAAACTTATTCGGAGAAGAGACGAGACTTCGTTCTACGGCGTGGAGAAAAAAAGCGTCTCCATGTCATATTTTTGTGTGGTGGAAGTGAAAATCGACCATTTTTCAAGAGATAGCTCATATTTCCATTTGTGATACGGGTGTATAGAAGAGAACAGGTCACGTGCTGTGGGGTGAAAAAGGTTCGCTTTTCTTTGAAACTTATTCGGGGAAGAGTCAAGATTTGGTTCTACGGCGTGGAGAAAAAAAGCGTCTCCATATCATATTTTTATGTGGTGGAAATGGATTAAGAAATCTACCATTTTTCAAGAGATAACTCATATTTGCATCTGTGATATGGGTGTATAGAAGAGACCATGCAGGTCACGTGCTGTGGGGTGAAAATGGTTTGCTTTTCTTTGAAACTTATTCTGGGAAGAGACAAGACTTGGTTCTATAGAAGAGACCAGATCACGTACTGTGCATGGGGTGAAAATATTTTGCTTTTCTTTAAATTTTTTCGGGAAAGAGACAAGACTGGGTTCTATGGCGCAGAGAAAAAAATGCGTTTTCATATGATATTTTTTTGTGGTGGAAATGGATTAATAAATCGACCATTTTTCAAGAAATAGCTCATATTTGCATCTGTGATGTGGGTGTATAGTAGAGACCATATTACGTGCTGTGGGGTGAAAATGGTTTGCTTTTCTTTGAAACTTATTCGGGGAAGAGACGAGACTGGGTTTTATGGCAAGGAGAAAAAAGGCGTCTCCATATGATATTTTTATCTGGTGGAAATAGATTAACAAATCGATGATTTTTCAAGAGATAGCTCATATTTGCATTTGTGATATGGGTGTATAGACGAGACCAACTCACGTGCTGTGGGGTGAAAATGGTTTGCTTTTCTTTGAAACTTATTCGGGGAAGACAAGAAATGGTTCCACGGCGCGGAGGAAAAAAGGCGTCTCCATATCATATTTTTATGTGATCTCCATATCATATATTTATGTGGTGGAAATGGATTAAGAAATCGACCATTTTTCAAGAGATAACTCATATTTGCATCTGTGATATGGGTGTATAGAAGAGACCAGGTCATGTGCTGTGGGATGAAAATGGCTTGCCTTTCTTTGAGGCTTATTCGGAGAATAGACAAGGGTTGGTTCTACTGCGTGGAGAAAAAAAGAATCTCCATATCGTATTTTTTGGTGGTGGAAATGGATTAATAAATTGACCATTTTCCAAGATATAGCTCATATTTAAATCTGTGATGTGGGTGTATAGACGATACCAGATCGCGTGCTGTGGGGTGAAAATTGTTTGCTTTACTTTGAAACTTATTAGGGGAAGAGACAAGACTATGGTTCTACGGCGTGGATAAAAAAACGTCTCCATGTCATATTTTTATGTGGTGGAAATGGATTTAGAAATCGACCATTTTTCAAGAGATAGCTCATATTGTCATCTGTGATATGGGTGTATAGAAGAGACCAGGTTACGTGCTGTGGGCTGAAAATGGTTTGCTTTTCTTTAAAACTTATTCGGAGAAGAGACAAGACTTGGTTCTACGTAGTAGAGAAAAAAAGCGTCTCCATATCATATTTTATGTGATGGAACTGGTTTAAGAAATCGACCATTTTTCAAGAGATAGCTCATATTTGCATCTGTGAAGTGGGTGTATAGAAGAGGCCAGATCACGTGCTGTATGGTGAAAATGGTTTGCTTTTCTTTAAAACTTATTCGGGGAAGAGACAAGACCTGGTTCCACGGCGCGGAGAAAAAAGGCGTCTCCATATCATATTTTTATGTGGTGGAAATGGATTAATAAATTGAGCATTTTTCAAGAGATAGCTCATATTTGCATCTGTGACGTGGTTGTATAGAAGACGCCAGATCACGTGCTGTAGGGTAAAAATGGTTTGCTTTTCTTTGCAACTGATTCGGCGAAGAGACAAGACCTGGTTCTACGTCGCAGAGAAAAAAAGGAGTCTCCATATCATACTTTTATGTGGTGAAAATGGATTAAGAAATCGACCATTTTTCAAGAGATAGCTCATATTTTCATCTGTGATATGGGTGTATAGAAGAGACCAGGTTACGTGCTGTGGGGTGAAAATGGTTTGCTTTTCTTTAAAACTTATTCGGAGAAGAGACAAGACTTGGTTCTACGTAGTGGAGAAAAAAAGCGTCTCCATATCATATTTTTATGTGATGGAACTGGTTTAAGAAATCGACCATTTTTCAAGAGATAGCTCATATTTGCATCTGTGAAGTGGGTGTATAGGCCAGATCACGTGCTGTATGGTGAAAATGGTTTGCTTTTCTTTAAAACTTATTCGGGGAAGAGACAAGACCTGGTTCCACGGCGTGGAGAAAAAAGGCGTCTCCATATCATAATTTTATGTGGTGGAAATGGATTAAGAAATCGACCATTTTTCAAGAGATAGCTCATATTTGCATATGTGGATGTATAGAAAAGACCAGATCACGTGCTGTGAGGCGAATATGGTTTGCTTTTCGTTGAAACTTATTCGGAGAAGAGACAAGACTTCGTTCTACGGCGTGGATAAAAAAAATGTCTCCATGTCATATTTTTATGTGATGGAAATGGATTAAGAAATCGACCATTTTTCAAGAGATAGCTCATATTTTCATCTTTGATATGGGGGTATAGAGGAGACCAGGTCACGAGCTGTGTTGTGAAAATGGTTTGCTTTTCTTCGAAACTTATTCGGAGAAGAGACAAGACTTCGTTCTACGGCTTGGAGAAAAAAGCCTCTCCATATCATATTTTTATGTGGTGGAAATGGATTAAGAAATCTACCATTTTTCAAGAGATAACTCATATTTGCATATGTGATATGGATGTATAGAAGAGACCAGGTTACGTGCTGTGGGGTGAAAATGGTTTGCTTTTCTTTGAAACTTATTCTGGGAAGAGACAAGACTTGGTTCTATAGAAGAGACCAGATCAGGTACTGTGCCTGGGGTGAAAATATTTTGAATTTCTTTAAAAAAAATTCGGAAAAGAGACAAGACTGGGTTCTATGGCGCAGAGAAAAAAATGCGTTTTCATATGATATTTTTTTGTGGTGGAAATGGATTAATAAATCGACCACTTTTCAAGAAATAGCTCATATTTGCATCTGTGATGTGGTTGTATAGTAGAGACCATATTACGTGCTGTGGGGTTTGCTTTTCTCTGAAACTTATTCGGGGAAGAGACAAGACTGGGTTTTATGGCAAGGAGAAAAAAGGCGTCTCCATATGATATTTTTATCTGGTGGAAATAGATTAACAAATCGATGATTTTTCAGGAGATAGCTCATATTTGCATTTGTGATATGGGTGTATAGAAGAGACCAACTCACGTGCTGTGGGGTGAAAATGGTTTGCTTTTCTTTGAAACTTATTCGGGGAAGACAAGAAATGGTTCCACGGCGCGGAGCAAAAAAGCGACTCCATATCATATTTTTATGTGATCTCCATATCATATATTTATGTGGTGGAAATGGATTAAGAAATCGACCATTTTTCAAGAGATAACTCATATTTGCATCTGTGATATGGGTGTATAGAAGAGACCAGGTCACGTGCTGTGGGGTGAAAATGGTTTGCTTTTCGTTGAAACTTATTCGACGAAGAGACAAGGGTTGGTTCTACTGCGTGGAGAAAAAAAGAATCTCCATATCGTATTTTTTGGTGGTGGAAATGGATTAATAAATTGACCATTTTCCAAGATATAGCTCATATTTAAATCTGTGATGTGGGTGTATAGACGATACCAGATCGCGTGCTGTGGGGTGAAAATTGTTTGCTTTACTTTGAAACTTATTAGGGGAAGAGACAAGACTATGGTTCTACGGCGTGGAGAAAAAAACGTCTCCATGTCATATTTTTATGTGGTGGAAATGGATTTAGAAATCGACTATTTTTCAAGAAATAGCTCTATTTGCATCTGTGATATCGGTGTATAGGGGAGGCCAGGTCACGTGCTGTGGGGTGAAAATGGTTTGCTTTTCTTTAAAACTTATTCGGAGAAGAGACAAGACTTGGTTCTACGTAGTAGAGAAAAAAAGCGTCTCCATATCATATTTTATGTGATGGAACTGCTTTAAGAAATCGACCATTTTTCAAGAGATAGCTCATATTTGCATCTGTGAAGTGGGTGTATAGAAGAGGCCAGATCACGTGCTGTATGGTGAAAATGGTTTGCTTTTCTTTAAAACTTATTCGGGGAAGAGACAAGACCTGGTTCCACGGCGCGGAGAAAAAAGGCGTCTCCATATCATATTTTTATGTGGTGGAAATGGATTAATAAATTGAGCATTTTTCAAGAGATAGCTCATATTTGCATCTGTGACGTGGTTGTATAGAAGACGCCAGATCACGTGCTGTAGGGTAAAAATGGTTTGCTTTTCTTTGCAACTGATTCGGCGAAGAGACAAGACCTGGTTCTACGCCGCAGAGAAAAAAAGGAGTCTCCATATCATACTTTTATGTGGTGAAAATGGATTAAGAAATCGACCATTTTTCAAGAGATAGCTCATATTGTCATCTGTGATATGGGTGTATAGAAGAGACCAGGTTACGTGCTGTGGGCTGAAAATGGTTTGCTTTTCTTTAAAACTTATTCGGAGAAGAGACAAGACTTGGTTCTACGTAGTGGAGAAAAAAAGCGTCTCCATATCATATTTTTATGTGATGGAACTGGTTTAAGAAATCGACCATTTTTCAAGAGATAGCTCATATTTGCATCTGTGAAGTGGGTGTATGTAGGGTAAAAATTTGGTTCTACGGCGTGGAGAAAAAATGCGTCTCCATATCATATTTTTATGTGGTGGAAATGGATTAAGAAATCGGCCATTTTTCAAGAGATAACTCATATTTGCATGTGATATGGGTGTATAGAAGAGACCAGGTTACGTGCTGTGGGGTGAAAATGGTTTGCTTTTCTTTGAATCTTATTCTGGGAAGAGACAAGACTTGGTTCTATAGAAGAG